>PQXN01000408.1:0-24564 GCA_004786275.1 Botryotinia convoluta
GAAAGCTGAATCTAAGCGAGCATCTATAATAAGAGGCCTAATCCCCTCAAATGTAAAATAAGAAAGTTGAATTCTACATACTTTTTCAATAAAATTATATGTCACACTACTTGTATAATTATTTTAGTTGTTCACTCGAGCCTGCTTCAAATATTAGACTAATCATTAGTCTAATCACCTCTTATATATTATATATATATTTACCCCTATATGCTCTTGACCTGCGACAATAATATAGCAATAGGGTGGATTTATTATATTTTCAATGAAACAAAGCCCAAAATGAAGCAAGAAATATATTCTATATAAAGCAAAATTCATATCATTTATAATAATTGGATTTTCCCCTCAAACATTCCTATTTTGGATAATAAAGTTTAATTTATTAATAAGAATAATACATTATATATTATTATACTCTTTTTAAAAGAGATTAGTGGATATTATATAGAAGAAAATCTTGGAAGTATAATCCTTGAAAAGCTTGAAGATTAGGGATTTGCTTCAAATCTTGGGTGTTTAATAATAGATAATGCAAGCAATAATGATATACTCTATTAGTATCTTTCTCTTGATAAACATATACTCCTATTTACTCACTTCTCTTTATAGCTTTGAGTTTAATACTGTTTTTAGGTTTAAATAATAAGTTTAATATTGATTAGAATTCTATTCAAAATCGACTTTGATATATAGCACATATAATCAACCTTTCTACAAAAGCATTTCTTTTCGATAAATCAAATAAACAAATACAAAAGGAAGCATTCTCAGAATGTATTAATATTAAAGCTCTCCAATCTAGTATTAATCTTATTACTCATTTAGAGTACAAAAAATGAAAGAAGAAAGAAGTAATTAGAAAATGTTACAACTTTTTAACAAAATTGAACGGATCTCCTCAATTGCAACAATAATAGAATCGTCTTACTAATAAATATATACATCAAAATAATAATATATAATAGAACTCTTCGAATAATATAACTAAGGACTTTTGGCATCCTAAGATTCATAATACATATCAAAAATAATGAGTTAAATACTCTAATAATATCCCTAATGAATTAAAACTCAATACTAAGAATTGAAAAACATTTAAAACAATTCATCACTTTTTAAGAGTTTTAAAAAATACAATTGAGTTTATAAAAGAAAACTCAGCAACTTTAGAAAGAATACTACCTACAATAGAATTTTTATTATCTCACTTTAAGAATAAAAAGATTAGTTTTCATTCTTTACACTCCAATTTTGAGCTCTTATTCTATTAAAAGCTTCAAAAACACTAAAACTAATATACTTTTGATTTAGAGTAAGTATACTAATAATACATTTATAAGATCTAGTTGCAATATAGAGTAAGCAAAGCTTGAAAAGTATTATACTATAATAAATAACACTCCTTTATATATTATTACAGTTATAATAAATCCAACTCAAAAATGAGTATACTTTGAAAAGGCCTAAAAGGATATGCCTACATAACTACCACAATAAAAAAAGAGAATCAAAGAACTTTGAACTATTTAATACAAATCCACCTTTGATTTTGAACCTTTTTATATCTTCTACAAATCGCTATCCCAGAAATTAGAGAATATCTATATTACACATCTACAAGCTAAAAAAGCCTTCTACATTCTAATAGATGAATACTCAAAATACCTTACAACTTTTACACTTAATAATATAAAAAATATAAAAGCATAATAATAAGAGTTTGTATAGCAAATATTATTCCCTAATTTAAACAAAATGACATTCAATTTATTGAGTATCCCTAATATTATAGCAAAAATTGAAAGACTATTTTCTGGTACTAAGATTACTTTTGCAATATAAAAAAACAAGTTAACTATCTCTTTTATTAAAAAATTAGAGTGTTTGAAGTCTTGAATGCATTTAGATTAATGGTTAAACGATGATAAAACTTTATTCAAGGAATTATCTTGATTTTATTAGTTTATTTTCTTTATTTCTTATTTTAATACTAATTCATTGTTTTCTATATTTTCCAGGTTTGGTACAGCAAATGTCTTTCTTTATTTAGAATTTTTGAGGAATTTGGCACTAGTTTAGGTGTATTCCACATCTTTTCTTGAAGTAAGATTTGTTTCAGTATTTGCGAATATCATTAGTATTACTAAATTAGGCCAATACGCACTAGAGTGAGTGATATGACTTTTATACTTACGCCCGTACATAATGTTACCCTAATATCAGCCACCGTATTACTACCGTATACTAATTACAACACTGGACAAAATATTGACTGGGGCGAGGAAGCATTCGAAGAGGATGATAGCGACTAGAACTCTTCTTCTTCCTGGAGAAAGAGAATGAATTGAATTCGGATTATCGTGAAAGCACTCGGTATTGATATCTACTGAATGGCCTTCGAGTATGTTTTCAAGTTGAGGCAGAGATATTTCGGATATTGTAGCCATCTTTGAAGCTTAGCCGGATAGGAGCGAAATTGCATAGGTGAGAAAGAATGCCAATAATCGCAAAATATCCGTCTAAATGATGTATAATACAGGGGTTGATAATTTATGCTTCGTAAACAGCAGATATATGATTAGGAAGGTGGGAAGTTCAAGGTATATGACAGGTCAACTACCTAGTAATATATATAGGTGTGAGTGTATGTAGTTTATAGCGCCAAGATTTGAGTGAAATTTGATATCTTGAGTGCATAATTCTAGGTGACGATTTCGTTCATGGGGAGCCACTCATCGCATCTATTGGGCAAAAGAATGCCTTATTGCTGAACTCGTCCGCACAATGATGCTGAATGACCGGAGCTTAAATCAATGCGTCGTCATGACTGCTCCTCGTCCCACTGCAGTAGTGTGAGAGATTAAACACAAGGCTTTCTTGGATCCCAAGAGGCGCCAGATCTTAAGTCGTGAAGCATCTCGCTTTGAAAGATTCCTATTTTCGAGGCTCAGTGGTCGGTAAGGCTTCTGTCAGGTCTCACTACATAATTCATGCGGTGTAAGTTTATGTTTGTTTGAACACAGCGCCTTCGCACGGAGCACCGCTCCAGCACGTACACGAAAAGTATTAATCTCGCAAGTTGCGGAGCCTTCTCGATTCATTCATATACCGGCACTACACCCCAGAGAAGAAGCATATAATCAAGCAATCAGTGGGAACACAGAAACCAACTTCGATTTGCAAGCGATATCATCGAAACTGAAACGAGCAGTATTCCGTAAGGTCCGATAATCATTGATGCTGAGTAATGTTGTTGACTTTGCAGTAGTAGCAGAATAAGAAACTTATCCATGGGAAAACCAGAATATATGCTGAAGATGGAGAATGAGAAGCCAATGCACCAATGTGGTGGCTTCCATTTGTGTCAATTCTTACCTTCAAATGCATCCCTCTTCACCGGGAAATGGGCTTTGAAATCCGAGCTTCTATCAACCGATATCAATTCAATCAGTCATAAAATGGAACCCCGAATTCAAGATTCCCATACCCCGATTTTGAACATTGTGCCCCGTCGGCCATCATGCCATTCTCTCTTCCTCTTGACTCTCGCACTCCTAAACATCAGCTCTTCACTTCTCATGAGCGCAACCTTTATCTGCCTGAATTATAGCAGAAATCTAGAGACACCCAGCTCCACTATGTCCACAGTAAGTCTTTCCCGAAACCTCACCAAAGAGTGACTCTAACAATTGCAGATCACCACTCCCATTCTGGACTCCTTAGACCTTCAATTCAAGTCTTCACATGACGTCATCACATTCTGCAGCTTCATCCTCGCGACGGGTGTCTTCACTCTCACAACATTTTTATGGATGTCACATGGACCCGACTCTTCATGTCCCTCGTGGCTTTTGCTAGTTCAAGCCTATGGATATTGGATAGGTTTTAATCCTGTGGAGTTGGTGCTATGTATCTTCCCCTTAAGTGTTAGCGTTTGGATGATGCTCAATTGGGCAGTGGACTTTCTCCAGAACCGAAGAAACGGACAATATCTTCAACAGGTAGAGGGTAACGATAATGCGGTGTATTTGGTTTGAGGTGTTGTGGGTTTGAGTTTTTTTGGAAACAAGGACAAGCGTTCGGTTTTGTTTGTCGACGTGAGAGGTTATGCTCGTGAAGAGGTATGGGAAACGCTCGTGGGACCAAATACCGTGTTTGACAAGTCTTCATGAATATATGTTGCGTAGAAAGGTAATTTAAGAAACTGTTTCGGAAAAGTATGCCTTTTTGAACTTTGTGTATGAAATTTTTGTTTGGGTGTATCCTTCCGATTTCCCTGATCCGTTTCCCCCGATCCGTTTCCTCTGAGATCGAAAGTTTGAACATGTGAATGAAAATCAACCATTGGGTCCCCAAACATGATTTGAACCTAAGAAGTCTTCATGTTTCCCAAAACAAAATCTTCTTCCAAAAAGTGACCGATATAATTTACTCGGTCGACTTTCGTAAAATGACCTCAAGACCATCCCACCTACCAGCTCTCATAGGATCAAGCTTTCTCAATTCCGAAAGCCAGGCTTTACAATCTTGTACTTCATCATGTTGAGGCAGGCGCATTTCCATTTCACATACAGCAAGTGTGTACTCAAACAAAGCATCAAAAACCCACTTACAGTCCTCACCTCCATCAAGAAAATCCCTCAGATTGATAAGTTGCTGCTTGATATATTCAATACGATCTTCTCGAGAGAAATTTGGAGTTATGGTTGCATGACCAACAGACTCGGTGAGAGTTGACATGAGAAATTGATGATAGAACCATACAGACTGATCATACGGATACGCATCATTCCACATAGCTTTAGTGATAAGATCAAACTCTGAAGAAATGTTAGCATAACTTGTAACGCAATATACTGGACTCAAGTGTACCATCATCTAAAAATTGCCGCCTCTCAGTCGCGGTCGCTTGCCGCTCGTCGAGCAGTCTTGGTATTAGTTTACTTCGGTTGTGCCAAGCTGAGAAGTTTTTCAACTCTGCATTGATCATTCTTGTAGTGTATGCAAATTCCGATTCGACCATGCTTGAGCCATTCAATTTGGGATCTTCTAATTGTGAAACAACGGTACGTCGGTATCCCCAGCCATGGAAGTTTCGACTATCTCTTGTCAACATCTTCCCCACTAAAACAAGTTCGCGCTGCCACAATCCTCTCGCAATATCGGCAGCCAATCTGTCATTTGCTTCCTTTAATAACCACAATCGATAGTTCCATATCCAATAGCATTTTGGCCAGCCCAACATCAAGGGAAATATAAAATCTAAGTCTGCCTGTATCAAATCAAGAATCGTAGAATTCTTCCCAGGATTCAGGGGCTGCGGGTCTGCCCGGATCTTGATCAAGTCCTCGGAAGACGCAGAGGTAGAGGAGGATGAGATTACGCCAGACGTCGAGTTCTCGGACAGCCCAGAAGAAGGCAATTGGGTATCCGATTCCAATGATGACTCCGATGATTTCGAGAATAATCCATGAATTAGCAAACGCCTGCGGATGTTCCATATCGTATAGTATTCGGGATTCTTTGATAGTAGTTTGGAAGTTAGGTCGAGTACCTCACGGGTATATTGGCGCTCTGCAACCTTTCTAAACATTAGAAATACCCCATCAGTCAACTGAGTATTGACATACTTTGAGCTGAATTAGTTCTACCAAAGCTTTGTATTCTTCAATATCCTTTTGTTCTTTTAGCTGCGCCGTTATTGATTTTTGTTCAGTCGTCGCAATTCGTGGCATTCCATGCTATAAATTTAATCAGTCTCAAGTTATCACGAAGTCTTAAGAGACATACGCTTGCCATCTTGAGAACCTCTCTTTCTATTATTGGAGGCGACAAACTGGCTGAATGATAGTTGGCGGGGTGGCTGGCAGTTCAGCCTTGTGAGATAGATAGCTCTTGGAAAATGCGACTCATGAATTTGGAAAGTGGGGCCGGAGTTTTGTCATGTAAGCTCCGATCGACTATATGTCGGCAGAATATCGGTTCACGTTGTTGGTACTTGCTTTCGATAACATCAATCAATGTCTCTCGTCCCATCTCTTGGTTTATGTTCTCCTAGTTCTCCTCTCTTCATATGTCCAACAACGGGACCAGAAGGATTATCACCATTCTTACAGTATTACTAACTTCAGCAGTACATTATCGGTAATGCCTGATTTGAATGTTTCTTAGGGTCATTTTATTTGTGCTATCGTCTCACCATAGGCTTCGCCGGTGCCCTTATCCGGTTGACATTCTTTAGCCATCGTCAGGAAGAAATCATAGGATAGCTTCAAGGGAATTCCCCGCTGGACTTACGGACTTACCTATTCCTCCCTCTTTGTTTAGGAAATCAGCGTGAGGTTCAATATTTCTATTCACTTTCCATTGTCCCTTTTCACGAGAGAGCGTCGATAAGCCGTTGTTCCTTTGCATCTTATCGTTGTCCTCCTCGATTGTCACTCTTCATAGCATTACTATGTCTTCTTTTTATAATGATGGGTGGATCAATAGCTCTCCAAAGATCCTCTATTCTCCGGTCGACTCAGGTTATGACAGTTCATCTCCCAGACGAAGGTTAAGTATATTAAGTGGTGAGCGCCGTGTCTACCTTTTGATGCATGCCATTGTCTTATATATTTGCAGACACTCATTCGACTCATGACCCTCTCCTGCCACGGTTCCGAGATGAAAATGGGAAAGAATGGAAAACGAGTCTTTCCATGCGAATCAAAAATGTGATCAATGGAGTTCCTATTGACCAAAATCTGTCAACCATTGCTCCAAATAGTCTTCGGTTTGATGGATCATCAGATAGCCCCAAGACTCCAACTACTTCATCCTCTTCGACAGTACCTCGACCCAATGCCAAGTCTAGACCAACTCTTTCGAACACGCTCCGGGCTCGAACATCAGTTGACTCGACCCCAACTAGAAAGTCCGCTAGCTCCTTGCATTCTCCAGATCGATTTCTTCCTGTTCTGAAAAGATCTGATTCCGCGGCACAAAGCTTTCGTGCTAATAAAGATCCTGGTAGTCTCTCGCCTTATGAAAGATTAATGAGACATAGCAGTGCAAGCCTTGATGCTTTCAACCCACGTCGACGTGCTACATCACCAATTCCCCTAGCTTCTCGACCCGATTCCAGAAGAATTGTTTCTGCAAATCGCGGCAGAGGTATGAAATAGATCAGGGGTAACAATTGATTTCCATTCTGATTAATTCATAGGTGCTACTGCCCTTATCTTTCAGAGAAGTGCTCCAACAACACCCTTTGGGGAGAGGCAGGTGAGTGCAAGCTTGATGTCCATATTTCCAACGATTTCAGCAAATAGCTATGCAAGATGAAAATTTAAGAAACATTCATCTTTTCTCTGCCGTACTGATTACCACAGGTCAGTGTAGGAACTGTATGGGCCGTCGGAGGAGTGGCTCCTGTGAGCGCTGGCATCTCAGATGGGCGTGGCGGTATGCTTGGCAGTGGGACTAATGCACCATTATATACAACATCCTTCTCCGCTTCACGTCCAAAAGCACAAGAAGACTTTGAAAAGCATGAAGACAGGCTGGCACAAGCATTAGATATTGACCGTACACAACGCGTTTTTGAATTTCGAGACCCATTAGCCACACCACCCACCACTCCACTCGATTCTAGGTCCAAGAGGCATATCTTTGACACCAAGACTACATGGAATGGAACAGAGTGGGTGCTTGGTGGACCGGAACAAAGTCCGTATTTTTGTTTCATGCTTTCCATATGTACAGATTGGGATTCTGATGACTATATAGAGCAACAATTGCCACAAGAACCTCGCACGCTTCCTGTTGCTCCTTTCAAATAAGTTTTGCATTCGCTGCTATATAGTCTTTACTGATGTTCAGCACAGTTCTGGATGCACCAAATTTACGAGATGACTTTTATTGCTCGGTTCTCGCATACTCTGGAACAAGTCATACATTGGCCGTTGGTCTGGGCTCATTGCTTTATGCATGGTCCGAAATGGCAGGAGTTCATTTACTTCACGGCGGTACTTCAAATGCATCTTGGTTGACATCGCTGGCATTCTCATCCACGCAAGGAGCCAAATCAATACTTGCCTTTGGCAGGTCTGATGGTTCTCTGAGTTTGTTATCGCTCTATGATAGTTTGTTGCCTAGATTCGAAGTCCAACAGCCTTGTCCTATAGCTTGCGTCACTTGGAGACCCTCGATAACAATGCGACCTTCCCGGAATCCACTCGCCTCGGGTATCACGGTGAAGACAGAAGATCTGATTGTCGGAGATGAACAAGGAAATATATACTACTATGCTGTTGAATGGCCTGATGCATGGGAAATAACTCGCGATGGCTGGTCTGGCTCTATGGCACTTGTTGCGAAGATCTCCATTCACACCCAACAGATATGTGGTCTCTCATTTTCCACAGATGGCTCATCATTCGCAACCGGAGGTAACGATAACCTTTGTTGTCTCTTCCGCACAAACGAAGTCACTCGGCCTTCTCGTGGTCAACTCGGCACCGCAGAAGAAGTATTCCTTGCCACGGCAGGTATGCGTCGCATACACAGCGTAGCGGGTCAAAGTCGTGTTAAAGAAATCACTTCCGGGGCAGAGAAACATCGTTGGGTTCATGGAGCGGCTGTCAAGGCAATTGCATTTTGCCCCTGGAGAGATGGCCTCATTGCAACCGGCGGTGGAAGCAACGATAAATGCATCCATTTCTTTCACACCTCTTCCGGAGCCTGCCTAGCTACCATTAGTGTAGCAGCTCAAGTCACTTCTCTCATTTGGTCCACTACCCGTCGTGAAATTGCAGCCACATTTGGGTATGCGCAACCTGAACATCCATATCGAATCGCCGTTTTTAGTTGGCCAGATTGTAAACAAGTAGCTGCTATTCCATGGGAAGGCGAGCATCGAGCACTATTTGCGATTCCATATCCAGGTGGCCCAAATGAAAGCCATAGCAGTAGGGAGGGGGGAAGAGCTTTGACAAGAACGGCTCAAGAGGGCTGCTTAGTTGTGGCTAGTAGTGATGAGAGTGTTAAGTTTCATGAGGTGTGGACGAGTAGTATGAAGGCTACTAGTGGAGGTGAGGGTTTACTAGGCGGAAGTGATATCTTAGAGGGTTTAGAGGGAATTGACAAGGAGGGTGCTGTTATCAGATGAATATGTGTTGTGGCATCGAGGTGGTAAATGGCGGCGTGAAAATGAGTGTTTGAAGAACGTATAAGGAGATGACTTACATAGTAGTCTATACACCTGTGCGAAATAAATTGAAATAAGATAAGCAGATAAGTGGAGAGGGGAGGGGGGAAGTTGCTAGATGAAATGGACGATGAAATCAGAAAGATCAAGGGATGGAGAGATGAAGAGATGATACCACACCTGCTTTTCTTTTGCAAGTTGCGGACACGAGTACATACAAATTTGCTTATTCTTCTGAATCAAAAACAAACAAATATTCATTACCTGAAACCGTACTTTTAATTTCATAGATCTAAATCTTTGATTTTCTGAAACTTGAATGCGTGGAGTCGAGGAGCATGTGAGAAAAGGCAAGAAAAGAAAAGAATAAGACAGGTCACCGGGTGAGTGGTTTGGTGAACACATAACCCAAGGTAATGATGAGAAAAGCTGACCGGGAGTAGCTACAGAGGCGAATGATGATGATGGTAATGATAACAATAACAATGACGAGAGAAGATTCAAACCTTGAAAGGGTACTGCTTACCTAGGTAGGTAGGTACGATACTAGATACTAGATACTAGATACCAAGTAGGAATCTAGGAATCTATGAATCTATGAATCTATAAAATGAGAGCTCAGGAGTAGAGTTAAAAAAAAAAAAAGAAAGAGACCGAGAATGAGAATGGACATTGGGGGTTCACCGGGAGCTCGAGGGAAGAGAGAGAAATATTATCACGTGGTAGGATACACATGATCGTGCACCAGTGTTCGCGCTAGTGTCTTGGCGGGGTTATGCCTTACGGGCTAGTGCTTTTCAAGAGTTTACTCGTACTCGGACTCGTATTACTTATACAGCAGGGCTCATTTTCCACTTTCGCTGTCACACGGCCACACATCTATACAACACATTTATACAACACATGTCATGAATTTTTGATGTGTTTTTTCAATTTTGTATTTATCCATCTACGTAGGTATGTATCTCAACGCTTCGATCAATCGATCAGTAAAAATCCGCCAGATCGACATGTGCCTCTTGGGCTTACTTGCTGTACTAGCTTCCACTATGTTCACTCCTCCACTTCTTCATCGGACTGCTGTACCAACGTACTATCTCTCCGTATTTTGCAGCAAGCTGCACTATCGACTGCTCAATCCCCAATCCCAGCATGCAAAGTGCTTAGCAAGCCAGTAAAAATTGCTTGATCATCAAGTTGCCTTGGCAAATATGATGATCCGAATGTTGAACTCCAAACACCTTGCTCACGTGGAAAAACAACGATGGGTGGTATTTCTTGAAAGAAAAAGAAAGAAAAAAGGAACGTTCAAAAATAGGCAGAAAAAAGAGGGAGAGCATCCTCCTCACAGACAATTGTATGCTAAGAGATTTCTCGAATTCTTCTTGTGTTCTGGCATGCCAGACTGGCAAGAAGGATCCTTGATTTGAGATGCTTGTAGACTGTTGTCTCGAGCATCTCTTGAGGGGTTTTGGAGAAAGATCTCCCAATGGTGGTTTGGTCGTTGCTTTGCCCCTCGACATGCGGCATATCTGTAGAGATGTTATCCCATGTGTCGTGTTTCGTATGCGTAAAGTGGAGATGGTCATTGATAATATTTCCAGGGATTTTTGACACTGGGTCGAATCGCTAGGAATGAATGCTCTGTATCATCGTTTGTATCTGGAGAATTGAGTGTTTCTCAATCTGAAACGAAGTCGATGGGGTGTCATCAACAAAGTCGAGATGTAACTCCTGTGATCCTCCCAGAACTGTTTCTGTCTTATGAAGCTTTCGGAGACAATTGCCATTCTGGATGAGACTGACTATCTTGCTGGAGCTTTTCCTGCGGATATGGAGAATATTTATACATTAGGTACGTCAATGCCAATGGCATGACCTCCCAAGATCGCATTAGTTGTTTACAGGAGCAGATGCAGACGAATCTGCATCCGCAACTACACCTGCGCCAACCTCTGGAGAAGAATCTCCACCAGTGTGGATAGTCTGGGCTTGAGCTTGTGTTTCAATTGCAGCCGTAGCGACTTCTACGACCGGAACGACTTGTGCGGTGGTTTCCTGGCCCTTTGATTCGGCTGCAGTCGGAACGTTTTCGTCCTGCTTTTTGCTTTCTGGGACTGGTGTTTGACTGGGTTGATTTGATTGACTTTCTGGCTGAGAAATAGCTTGATTTGGGGTTTGAGTCGATTCGATATCCTTGACAACTTCTTCTTCACGACTTGGATCTTCCGCGGGCTTTAGGGTGAGATTTCCTGTTTCGGGTGTTTCCTTGGGCATTGAGGTTTGAGAAGCGGGAGCTGTTTCTTCAACTACCATCGGTTCTGGTATTGAGGCTGAAACTGGCAAATTATTTTCTCTGTTTAGTGGAGTACCGGGGTTCGCAGCTGGAGCCTGAACACGGCCCCATTCCAAAGTTGGATTGGCATTGTATCTATTGTCGGAGATAGGTGCGGAATTCGAAGAATCTTGCGCATTGTCTCCATTTCCTGAGGCATTTGCTTTAGTAAAATCCTGCTGTCATCAAGTTAGTGATGAATTCGTATCTAAATTCCAATGATTAAAAGAGCACTACTTACTCCACGGGCTAGTGAAGAACATGCGGCGCCTGATGAAATTTCAACTCCTATCGTATTCAACGATGGTTGGGGAGCCGAATCTTCTCCGATGTTGATGCGCTTTGAAGAACCTCGAAAATTTCCCTTCCACCAACTTCCCATGCCGACACCTCTAATCTCTCCATCACTCAAAACATGCTGTGCATCTCCATCACCTCTCATGTTGCTTTCTTCCATTTCTATGTCCTCTCCGTTTCCATGGTCCATAGTTCGCTTCCCATTTCCGTTCATTTTCGTTTCCAGCCACAACTCGCGGTCTCGATCAACTTCCTGGTATTCTCTATCCATGTGATGTTTCATCGCAACATTTCCGCGCTCCATCCCATTAACTCCTTCAACCCACCTAATGTTCATGATCAAGTAACTCAAACCGTCGTGAGCACGGGTATTCTTGCCTCCCCATTCACGACTCTTGATACCATATCGGATCGTGCTGAAGTACTTATCAAGACAACCCAGAACAAGTACTGTGACATGAAGATCGCGATTGTTACGAACTGGCATAGGACCTCTGGCAGGAGGGCGGTCAAAAAATTCATCCGGTCCATCAGCCATCGTATCCAGTTCTGGCTCAACAGATATTCCTTCATCTGCTTGATAAAGATCCAAAAGTTTGACATCAATATCGTCGCTCCATTTTCCGCAAATCCAACCTTGATGAATTAATGCCGCAATGATGTCCGAGTCGTCCGAATAAACATCAGTACCCCATAGATTTTTCCGAGCTGTGATCTGTGCTCTGCTTGGCGGCTGAAGATGAACACGGGAAATCTTAACTGTAAATGTACAATTGATCAGGTTTTCGAAACTTGCGCTGCTTCTATTCGTACCAGCAAAAGCGCGATTGTATGGCACTTCGCCGGTAGAGTTTGAACGATACAATGAGAGATTTGCCTGGTAATATTCGCCACCAAGATGGCAACGAGGGTGCTGTGAAGCATCATCAATGATCTCTTGTGAATGAACTCGATATTTGGGCATATGGAGATGGTTGTTCATAGGAGGAACTTTTGGTCCTACAGAATTGTGATTTGGTCCTGCGGAATGGTGATGATGGTGATGGTGATGATGAGAATGTGGATTTGAGAGATGATGATGCGGAACAACAGAAGTTTCTCCGTGAGGTGGAGATACATCACCATTGGTTCTTTTGACGCTTTTAAAGGGCGTCACCGATTGAGATGAAGGTGGCGGGATGTGATCCAAAGCACCGGCGACTCGGTGTTGGTGACTAAATAGATTAGATGGATCATTAAAAAAACGGAATGTGGGAATGTGAACATACGTATGTCGATGTGCAGCATGTTTTGTACGCTTTCCTCTGCCATTGGGAGTTTGTCGTCCAGTACTACTGTCGTCATCATTTCTATCTTCCTCCTTGAGCTTACGGCGTCTACCAAATGGACGAGGCATTGTAGAGCTGCCATTTTCAATAGGCGAATTATGAGCAGAAGGGGAATCGAGATCTTCACGGCGTGAGCCAGAGAAAGGCAAACCACCAGTAGTAGATCCCGCAACAGGACTAGATAAACTCAAAGCCACTCCACTTCCAATGCCAGGAAATATTTTACCAAACTCACTCTTGATACTAGGTTCACCAGCGGGACCAGGTTGGTGTGATTGTGCACCTTGTACAGCTTGAGGGATAGGTGAGACTCGACCTCCCCTACGGTTGTCTTGAACACTTAGAAGTCCTCTTTGGTTTTGATGTTGCTGCATCATTTGAGGAGGTGCTTCTTCGACTAATCTTCTCTGCGGGGAGTCATGCTGCGGGTATTGGGGATTAGGTGGCATTGATCCAGCAAATACGGATTGTTGAGCTTTGACTTCCGCTCGTTGTCTTGCTGCAGATTGCTGTTCCTGCTGCTGCTGCTGCTGCATTCTGTCCTCAAATGTTTGCTCAAAATGAGGGCCTGGACCTGATGCTTGTTGCTGCTGAGAATGTGGCGGATAATGAGAGACATGAGCGTAACGAGGATCACGTTGATCATGATTAGGGACAGGTTGATAAGCGGGGTGAATACCATACTGGGGAGCCGCACTTCTTGGCTGGTCGTAGACATTACCATGTGGTGCATAAGATGGTGGTGGTCGCTCATATGGCGGTGGTTCAAACCCAATTCTTTGTTGTTCATGTCCAGGACGTACCCAAGCTGCTTGTTCACGGGCATCTGGTTGACGACCATAGATTTGGGGATGATTTCGTTGAGACATTTGGTGTGGGTACTCCCCGTGTATGCCAGGTCGTGCCTGTTCCTGCATGGCCATAGCTTGCTCCCGCTCTGAAGCAGACCTCTCCCTCTCCCTGTGATTTAACATCATGGCTGCTGCTGCTGCTGATTCCCTCTCCGCCCTATCTCTCTCTCGCTCTCGCTCCCTCTCTCGTTCTCTGTCGATGTGCTCGAAGACCGGGTCATGTCTACTGCTGAAACCACCGGGTCTTTGATGGATCGGCTCTCCTCTAGTTAAGGTCTCCATCCCTCGAGGATCTTGCTCTACTCTCCTACCACCAAGTTGTGGTTCGCCATGAAACGTAGAACGATCTCCAGGGCGAGACGTTGAAGAATGATATGTCATTGGCTGGCTGTTTGGTCGCGGAGGCATGTTCATGTTGCTACCTCTCATGCCTTGCGAGTCGCGCCGATCGTCCGGGTGCTGGGCGATTGGATTCTGAGAGGGTCTGTGACCGTAATGTTGAGGAGTGGCTTGTCGATGATCAGGCGTTCCATATTGTCCAGCACCTGGCGGTGATCCTGCAGAATTCGCCCGGTGATCTCGATGTTCGTACCGCGAATCGGGGGTCCGAGGACGTCCAAAAGACGTATAGTCATTTGCCGCCGAGCTGACGCGGGGTGAAGCATGCGTCGCACTGCCATACATCGGAGGTGGTGCCGATGTGGTAATTGGGGACGTGTATTGGTTTGGCATCTGTTCACGAGTAGTCGGTGTTGGGCCTCCAAGTAAAGATGAAATGGACATATTACTTCCAGCAGTGCTAGGTGGTCTATTCAAAGGCGGTGGCAACTCTCGGCTACTTGGAAACCCGACCGGGGGCCCAACCGATACTGGAGGTCCTCGGGGATGTGGTGGTCCATAACCATGTTGAATGGGTCCTTGGTGTTGTTGTTGTTGTTGTTGTTGCGGCGAAGATGGTGGAGGCATACCTCGTCCTACAGGAGTCGAATGCCCAATCGAGGAAGAGCTCGGGTGCCTTGAATGACCTCCCCCATGCAACGGTGGTCCTTCTTGATAACGCGGTTGAAAGTATTGTCCATCAGAAGTTCTTCGTTGATGATCCGGGTATGAAGGGGGGCCACTCGGTGGATGCGACGACGGGGGGTATTGTGAAGGTTGTCCGTTTGGCGCAGGTGGAAACGTAGAACGAGCGTATGGAGAGGCCGTGTTCGTATTCCGCGAGAACGGTAACTGCGGTGGTCGACCTTCCATGACGAGAGGTTTGTCTATGTGTAATGGAGGTTGGGAGCTATTCGAGTTCGTTCTGCTTAAAAGGTGGAAAAGGTGGAAGGGGTCGAGAGAGTTCTAGGTCTGAACTAAATAAGGAAAGCCACAAGGTTAGTGCCGGTAATCGTTATCTCCTCTCAAGGGGCGAAGTTAGTGAATATGCCACTTACGATCTTGAATCCGGGAGGACTGACGAGGGTATCGAACAATAATTGACTAACAAACAATGAACCCCGCTAATCAAATACTCGTAGTGAATTCGCAAAGACGTATTTGTTGAGATCTGCTAGTTAAACAGATGAATATTGTGCCACGGACGACGGTAAAGGGGGAATTAGGGCGCAGGGACTTTTCGTTGTGTAGGGGTGTTCAGCAGGAGGAAGACTTTTGAGGGTATCCAAAATAAAATGAAATGAAGCCAAATACCAAACAATCCGATATCGATCGCGTTTATAAAAAGTAACTATTATATTCATCCAGTGGAATATGAACCATGTTAATATTGAGTGAATTATAGTAGAGATTGAAAATCCGAACAGTAATCTTCCTCTCAACTGATGATGAAGGATGTTGATTTGGATTGGTGAAGTGAAGTTAGATTTAGAAACCCAAGATCTCGGTGTACAGTGTACAAGAATCTTCTTTTCCATGAAGCTTTGATGATGAAAGTCAAACTAGTTTAATCGATTTTAGTTTTAGTTTGAGTTTTAAATTTAGTTTCCTTTTTTTGATCAATTAGCGTCTTACTCAATTAGTGAATAATGGAGAAAAGCAAGTCTGCAGATACCAGGATCAACTCACTAATGATCACAGTGAGCTAAGCATTGACCATTCCGAAATAGAATAAGCAGGAAACCCCGGGGGGGCCGTTCTAATGTAATCCTATGTATGAATCAGTCGACGGGAATTTCCACCTTTTGACTTTTTTTTTTCTTCCATAATATGATGCCTGCTGAGCTCCTGACACCGGTAAGCAAAAGGGAAGCTAAGAGAGGGGGCTAGACTTAATTGAGATTAGACTTGAGCTTAAATCGTCAAAATGGGGTAAGAAAAAAAGGCACTAGGATTAAATCAATTGATATGTTTTTTGTTTTTGTTATTGTTATTGTTGTGTGGAAAGGTTTCTATGGAGGAGAGAATTATCAAGTAGAGATTGAGTAGAGATTTATTATTCATTAGAGTACCTAGTAGGTAACTAACTATTAGAGTAAGCATCTTTCTATTATCTATCAATCAAGGTATTGCATTTACTACTTTGGCATTTACTACCTAGGTCCCCAGACAGGCAGGTATCCCTTCCCATATGTTTCTTGACCGCACATACCCATACCCGTAATGTTGACATACACACTACTTCGTACATTACCTACACCTTGCAGCTTATCTACCTAGGTATGTACTATAAAGTTACAGCTTACATCCTTTCTTCACTTGACTATAGGAGAACTTGGATATACCTACCTAGGTAGAACAGCTTGACGTGTATGTAACCTCACTTGAAAAGGATGTCACTTGAAAAAGGGAATATAAGTAACTCTATGAATTCCAACATGAAACACTACGAGCCATTTGACTGCCATTTGACTACTACTTGTCAATCTGTCAAATGTACTCAATAGGAAATGACTGGATACGTGAAGACAACTACCAAGAATACTTACTACGTATACCAAATGAATCTTCAAGTCATTCAAATTCAAATATCTACCAATGACCTAATCAATAATAGCCAATAAATCAACAAATCAATAAATAACCCAACCTATCTATCACCAACTAATATGATTATCAAATCAATCTCCAACTGATCGTGCCAACCAAAACCTAAATCTACTCCAACATGCAAGCCAAGTACCCGCTCACTATTCCCCCTTCCAATAAAGCGCGTCATCAATACTCCCCTCTCATCATTATGTACATGAAACTCTGAAACACATATCAGCAAACAACACTGCATACATACATACATACTTCAAACCTACTATACAAACACACAACACAATTCCCCCTCATTCATCCTTTTCCCTCTAAAAGGAAAAGACATCCCAACAATCCCCCTTTCTTCCCACTTTCCTTACCCGAGCAGTGAATATCTTACATTCACTACTCGCTAATCTGTAGACCAAAATCACAACTTGGTTCCTGAATATTCAATGTGTTCACTAAGGGTCGAGTGAATACCTTGTTTCCAGCCACGTTCTATATGTATGCAAAAAAAGAAAGGAAAGAAAATGGTGAATAGAAATGAATATCATTATCATCATCATTATCATCATCATCAATCTGGACTTCTTACGAGTACCTAGAGTTCAAAGAAACCCCAAATACGATACGGACGGAAAATGTGGAATTATCGATTATGTACCGGTACCTGAACATGCCACGCTTACCCTTGCTCACTTGTCCGCCCATTCCCATTAAAAATTGAGACCATGATCACAGCTTTCCAAGGTTCCTTGAGAAAACTACTAGGGAGATACGACACTCCGTAGATAGATACCTTATCGCTACCTTATCAACCAAAATTCAAAGACATTCAATGTGAGGCCTTAATCAGCAAGCATCATAAACACTTTTTGCTTTGCTTCTACTATGTACAACTTCAACATTTTTTAATCTTCACAATCATACTCGACATGAATGATAGGATTATCATCCAACGGCAATGAACAGATCTTCCTCATCTACCGGTCTTTCGCTTCCACTTCCCGGCTCCCCAGGATCTTCATGGGCCATGTATCGAGCTAGATTTGCGGCTATTTTTCACGGCGCAGATACGTCGGTTTTGATCGCTTTTTGGTTGTTTGGTAGGTAATCATGCTTGCATTTGCGCACGACAGATTGAGTCGCACAATGATTCTTGGGCTGATGGTTCTATAGGTCTGATCAATAATGTTTTGTATGTGATTATTTTGTCGGCGGCGTTGGATTTGGTTGGTAAGTTTGAGTTACTTCCCCTTTTTGACTTGATGCGCAATCGGAACTTTATACTTGGGTGTTTGGGATCGCAGGGTATTTTAGTCACTAACTCTTTATATGACAGGTCCTGATATTCCGAAATCTGTCGTTTTACTCGCAGATGTTCTACCTTCTTTCGTAACTAAACTCGTCGCTCCATATTTCATTCATAAGATTCCTTACTGGATACGCATCATCGTCTTCTGCTCCTTATCATCTGGGGGTATGCTTCTAATAGCATTAACCCCTGACGATAAATCTGTATCTACAAAACTATTTGGTGTAATACTTGCGAGTCTCAGTAGTGGTGGCGGAGAATTAAGTTTCTTGGGTCTCACGCATTACTATGGACATTTCAGTCTGGCAGCATGGGGAAGTGGAACAGGAGGGGCAGGTTTAGCAGGAGCTGGATTATATGTTCTTTTGACAACTATCATCGGACTATCTGTCAAGATCAGTCTTCTAGCTTCTGCTTTCTTGCCTTGCATAATGCTTCTCTCATTCTTCGTTATACTACCTCAAGGACCATTGAGAAGAGCATCTTTAAGGAAAGATTACAACACTCTCCCTGGAGAAGATTTGCTTAATCAACCTCTCACGAGTTCAGATATCGATGATCTACCACCCGATTCAGCAGCGGCTTCTCTACTTGCACCTGGTCCTGCCATCGCATCAGAAGCCTACTCCTCACACTCTCCCCGTCCCTCTTCTCCGGGATTATCTCATCACGAACCGAAATCAACATTCCTCTATAATCTTCATCGCGCCTCTTCTCTTTTCTTTCCCTACATGCTTCCTCTTCTCCTCGTCTACATAGCCGAATATACCATCAACCAAGGCGTCTCTCCCACTCTTCTTTACCCTACACCTTCCTCGGGAAATCCCTTTTCTCATTACCGCTCCTTCTATCCCACATATGGATTTATCTACCAACTCGGCGTTTTTATTTCACGCTCCTCTACACCTTTTTACCGAATCCACAATCTCTACATCCCGTCATTCCTACAGATTGCAAATCTTTTTCTCCTCATTTCGCAAGCGTTATGGTTCTGGATTCCAAGTGTGTATATCATCTTTGTGCTGATTTTCTGGGAGGGACTTCTCGGCGGAGCGGTTTATGTAAATACTTTTGCGGAGATTATGGAGAAGGTGGGAGAGGCAGATAGAGAATTTAGTTTGGGTGCAACGAGTGTGAGTGATAGTGGGGGGATATGTATAGCAGGGTTTGTAGGGATGGTTCTGGAGGTTGGTTTGTGTGAGTGGCAGGTTGAGAGGGGGAGGGGGTGGTGTAGGATGACTTAGTGAGGAAAGGGGAAAGAGGAGGGGGAGATGGTTAGATCGATAGAGGGGAGGGGGTGAGAGTTAGAGGATGTAGATGTGGAAGATTATGGAGAGAACTATACGATGAGGGGGTCACCGGCGTTAGGAGTTTTTCGTTTTATATCATGCATGGCATACATAGATAGATACCTTTCAATTTGAAATTTTGGCACTTGTTTAATAATTGTTTTATAAATTCATCTTGATTTCTATCTTGTCACTAATATTTGTAAAACTTCCTTACATCTAACCCAATAGTACTCACTCACTTACTTGCTTTCCTGACAATCAAGCTTGTTATCAGTCGGTTATGAGGATTCACCACTCCCCTGACCATATTCTAAAATCGCCTTCCCATTTTTCTTTTTCTGGTTTCCTTCTCGTGGTTTTCTTTTTCTGGTTCCTCTCTTAGTTTCCTTGGTTTGATTCAAAACACCCTTCTGATTGTCCAATGCATCTCTACTCATTTGATCCATCCAATTCGAAGCGGCGGCGGGGAAAGACGGGAAGGAGGGGGGGGGAGGAATATCGATCAATGTGAGGTGGTTTGGGAGAATAAAGAATGCATGAGATGAGATGAGGTTTGTGTTTCTGTGAATATGTGAATATGTGAATGAATTCTGGTGCTTCCAAGTTTGGTAATGAAGGTAAGGAGGTGGGAGGTGGGAGGTGTATATATGTGTAAAAGTAGGTTTGTATAGGTAGGTAGAGTATTCACCTTATAGAATGAGATCATTTTTTATAGACAGAGAACCGAGGTACTTGAGTGACTTGGACCTGGATACGTGATTAGGCGAAGAGAGTTTGAGGTTTTCTCGAGAAGAGAGGGGGCTTGTTAGTGATTCTTGAGTTGGAATTGGAGATTTGGAGTGAGTTGAGTTGAGCGCGTGAGGTTTGTGGATGGGTGTGGTGTGGAGTGATGTGATGTGGTGTGGTGTGGCGATTGGTTGTGGGAATTGAATTTGGTAAATGAATTGATGATTGAACCTAATGATAATGATGATGATGATGATTTGATAGAAATACAGGATGAGTGAATTATACTTGTGATTGAAGTTTGTTGAGAAGTGGCTATTGAATATATTTGATATCAGAATCCACCTCCTCTCGGATTTGGAAATAGGAAGCGAAGGGTGAGGGCGAGGGTGAGGGCGAGGGTGAAGGGTACAAGGCGGAACTTTGGATGAGGATCTGTGATGAGGACGACGTTGATGTATGATAGAGATGTCCATTTTGATGTCATGAGATTCAGAAGGCAATATTATCGTTTCAATGTACAGAGAGGCGATGTTAATTGATTGTATCGCTAGTTTCAAAAAAAAACTTGCGCCGCAAACTTGTAGATACAGAATGCTTATCACATGAATCAACAATCAATCGCTACCAAAATTTGGGGTCCTCAGCTGGGATCTTCTTCTTCATTGATGTCAAAACATTGGAATGGTTCGCTAGATGAGGCGTAGCTATACACAAACATAATCATACAACACAAACCTCAAAACCAAACAAAACATGGGGATAGATTCCTTTTCAATCTCAATTACTAAGCATCCAACTGTTAGCAAAGGCTTAGATGTGATCAAAACTTCAATCCTACATGTCATCCACCTAGAGTTACACCCTCCATATATCCTCCCAAACCAAATGTTAGTTCTCCAACTAAATCGCCAATTGAAGTATAGTAAAAAAGGGGGATGAGGTAAGATTCATGGAAAAGACTTCAAGGTGTGATGTGAGAAACTAATAATAGTTTATACATCCCTGTGCCTCAGCCTTTAGATCTACAGCCCCAGCCATTCTAGAATACATGGCACCTATCAAAAAAGTCGATAAGCAAATGTGATATGTAACATCAAGATCGATTGCATCCGTGTGTGCGGTGCAGGCGGCGCTGCTTGGACAGATACGATGAAACGACTATGTTTGATAGATAAAAGGGTAGGTGAGGTAACACAAAGATAGTTGATAATTGTCATCTTATATTTTCACTTTCATTCTCCTTTTTTGGTCGTGCTTTTATACTTTCCTTCTCTTGATCTTTTTCACTGTCATTTGTTCATCGCATTTGAGAATTATCAAAACCCTCACATATTACGATATTCAAAATGCGTTCATCATTTCTGCTTCTCGCAAGCGCAATTACATGTATGCGATCAGCATGTGAAGCTGCTTATGTACCAGGAGCAGCTTTCGATCGATTCTTTACTATCTGGCTCGAAAATCAAGTGCGTTCCTATCCTCTTCTCCCATTTCCCCCTTATAATCCCTCCAACCCCTAACCTTCTTCTAGGACGACTCAAAAGTCGAAGCCAATGCCGACATTCTCAATCTCACCGCACAAGGCATTCTCCTCGAAAATTACTACGGACTAACGCATCCCTCTCAACCAAACTATATCGCATCAGTCGGCGGCGACTTTTTCGGTCTCAATCATGATGAATTTGTACGCATACCGCATAATGTGACTACGGTGGTGGATCTTTTTGAAGATGCGGGAATTACTTGGAAGGGATATTTTGAGGGAATGCCAGGACCGGGATATATGGGAGAGGGAAGTACTGCACAGGATGGAAAGGGATGGGATTATGTTAGAAAACATAAGTGAGTTATACCCTGAATTGCTTTTTGAATGAATAGTCTGCCTCCACGGCAGTGGCCCTCGGAGAGCCAGCGGAGCGTCATTCTCTTTAGGAAAATGTTTAGGAGAGTAATGCTAATTTAAACGAATAGTCCTTTCGTGAGTTACGATAGTATAAACACAAACGGTACACGACTTCAAAATCTCCTCTCCTTGGACGATTTTTCCACAACCGTTAAAAGGGATCCAGCTTCCTTACCACAATATGCACACATATCCCCCGACATGTTGAATGATGGACATAATACTTCTCTAGCATATGGAGCCAATTGGACGCGATCATTTCTCACTCCTCTTCTTCAAAACGAAGCATTTATGAATGACACTCTCATCCTTCTCACTTACGACGAATCAGAAACTTATTCCAAACCAAATCGTATCTATTCCGTACTTTTAGGTGGTGCCGTTCCCGCAGATAAAAAAGGAACTGTTGATACAACAATTTATTCGCATTACAGTATCCTTTCCACCTTACAAAACAATTGGGGTCTCCCTAATTTGGGTCGCTACGACGTTGGTGCTAATGTCTTTGATCTTTGCGCTTCGAAAACAAATTATACAAATATTAACCTCAATATGACAATCCTGAATAACTCTTTATCATACCCCGGATTCCTAAACAACGATCCAGCAAAATGGGCACCAGTCCCTGTTCCAAATCTCCAATTAATAGGCGCAGGTGGAAAAGGTGTAGATGATTACACACATGCCGAATGGGTTAGTGCTAAATCAGAAGATACACCCTATGATGGAAGCGGGGAATTCTTCGACGGCGGAAACGGAGTAACTGATGAGCGAAAACCGGTATATGCAACGCAAGGAGCGAATGTGATCGCTACAGCCACAGTAGCACAGCCATATAGCGCGACTGCGACGCCTACCAGTGCTAGTACAAGCACGATTAGTGCGAGTGCGTCGGCGAGCGCGACGAAGGGGAATGGAGCGGAGAGGAGTAGAAGTGTGGGGATGGGATGTGGGAAGGAGGTGCTGGGATTGTGGGTTGCGTTGGTTTTTGCGATTGTGGTTTTATAGATTTGATTTGATGGGGTTGTTAGAGGGTTTATGGGATGTGTATGTATTTTAGAGGAGTTTCTGGGTGTATATTTAGGGATGAGTTATGATGGGTAGATACCAATGGGGAAATAGAATTCAAGGTTCGTTTTAAGAGCCTGATCGGGAATGCTTGGTCTTGAATGGTCTTTAAATCTTGTTCTGTGAATCTTGATCTTTTGAATCTTAGTGATTCTCATATCTTTATCGTCGAAGTTCGTGATATGTTTCAAGAAACGAAAAGATTTGTGTCTTGTCTTGTTTTGTTTTGCGGTTCTGTGGTTCTTGTTGCTGGCGCAAATATTTTCCTCTTGGGCTGGTTTTTCTCGAATATCGTAAGTTGACGAAACTCTATAGGTGCTCCTTTAGAGGAGTAGCGCTTCTGTCGAGTATCCCTTTTGGAGAATATCGCATTTCGAATAGAGGCAGAGAGGCACTAGGAGTATAATCCCTATTGTTTCGATCTTAAGACGACCAGGTAGGCACTCTTGTTCTTATTTTCGAGCTTAGTGTATTAGCGCTACTTGTTTTCTATAGCTAGGTAGGTAGTCTAGGTTTCGTATACTCTTCTGGGTTGGATTGCATGATTCGTGTATTCTTGTGAGTTGAGCTTTATAGTTCGTATACTCTTTTGATTTGGAGTAGGGATATGTCGAGATAGTTCTTGACTCTTCTTTTCGATCCTCTGATTGAATGGTGTATAGTTTTGGGTGTTTAGTGTTTAGTGTTTAGTATATACATGGCGTTTGTAAGAAGATATAGTCGTAGTAGTAGTAAGACTAGGTACCTGAGTAGTCGCGATAGTCTTCTCTAAATCGTGAATTGCATAGTATAGCACTAGATAGTTTGTCGCTTGCCTATAACCCTCTCTATAGACTAGTTTTGTTTGTTTTAAGCTTATACGCTTTGTAAGATGATTTTCGTCTTTTGTCGTAGTTCGCTGACTTGAGATTTTGATTTCTGAGATTCGAGGATTTGAGGGTTTGCGAGTGTGTATATGTGGTGTCAGGGTTCAGTAGTAGGGAATACGCCGGAAATACACTGGGTTGATGAGTAAGGGGTTATGTAATAATATATTGGAATCTGGTCAAAACTAATCTTATGCCCTGGTCAATCCAGGATGTATCCGGCCCCTTATATCTTACTCCATTCTAGTACTGATATCATAGATCCCTACTATCCTTATCCTTCATTAAATCATAGATTATAGGCTTGCCGTAGGCCAAGCTGATAGTCCTTAGATTTAAGGTTTACTATTACCAACTTTCTAATGTACGCCGAGGCTCCGGCCCTTGGCGTCCCCGGGATTCACCCGGATGACTAATTGT
>PQXN01000409.1:0-24451 GCA_004786275.1 Botryotinia convoluta
GGAGGGAGGGGAAGGAGGGAGGAGAGAGGAAAGAAAAAATTAAACAAGAAAAAAAAAGGGGCAGAGAGAAGACAGAGGGGCTAGAGGGGCCAGAGGGCAGAGAGAGAGGAGAGAGTAGAGAGGAGAGAAAGAGAGAGAAGTCAGATATAGAAAGTGGTGAATATTATTACTAGGAAAGGTTACTCTTACCTAGGTACCATTATCATTTCACACTTCTGTCCCCTTGTATACCTTGAACACCCACCACCCACGCAATCAACAACATTCCCTTATTTTCCCTATATATCCATATATCCATATATCTATCCATATATCTATCCATATATACTTCGTACATTACATTTACCTACATAATATACAATCAACCAACCAACCACTTTTTACAATCCATAATTTATAATCTATATATATACGGAGGAATTGCCTGGGTAGTACCTCTTCTCCGTCTATTGCCATTTTCATAGTCATAATCATAATCATTGTCATTGTCATTCTTTTATAATCTTCAATTCAATTCAATTCCATTCAATTCAATCCAGTCCAATCCAATTCATTTTAACCCCCATTCAACCCAATTCAACCCAATTCAACCTCATTCGATTTATAAGATCAAT
This sequence comes from Botryotinia convoluta, assembly GCA_004786275.1. NCBI lineage: Eukaryota > Fungi > Ascomycota > Leotiomycetes > Helotiales > Sclerotiniaceae > Botryotinia > Botryotinia convoluta. The sequence goes on from PQXN01000409.1 coordinate 615, forward strand.
CTTGTAATCTTTTTTTATACACAACCAAAACCCAACCCATTTTATTAATTCACTTCATTCATACTTCACTTACCGGTAGTTGAATAATAATAATTTATTTCACTATCAACTTCATATCAATCAATACGAATTCCAATTCTACATCCACATATTCATCCATATCTAGCAATCAAATTTTCTTGGAATTGCCGGATTCCTTTCTCCCTTCTTCTTCTTCCTCTTCTTCTCCTCCTTCTTTTCTCCATTTCCCACAAGCTCACTCACCCATTCAAATCCTCCATCAATTTATTAACCCGTTTACCTAAGGCGTTTGATTGAATGATCAATGGATTGATTTGATTTGATTTGATTAAACAACAGTGGAGCTCAAGGGGAAAGTACTTCATACCTAGCTTCATCACCCACCGTCCACCGTATTCCAAAGGGTCTGATCTGCAAATCTTCCTTTCTAGCATCAACCTTGGTTCGTCTTTCACTGCCTCTCAGATAGTCACACCAAGACCTCCAGGAAAAAAGAGCTTGTTGTTCATTAAATAGTCGGGAAAGCGTATAATCCTTTGCCCTTGTGTCCGAGATTACAAGGAGCTTCTCTCACTTTATCCACGAAACGCCGGATCATCCCTCCCTCCCTCCCTCTTCTCCAGTCTAATAACTTATTACTCCTGAAGTTCGCGGTAATAGCGTCCACCATACACTCCTTCGATTCGATGTCATACTGAAAGGAACTTCAGTTACCTATCACTGGCATATCTGCCAATACAATCCTTCATATTCAACAAATTCAGTATATCTGCTTTCCAATAAATTTTCATTCGCCATGGATAATAATAATTCAACTTCGGCTCCTCTCGCAGATTACTTTTGGATCGCGGGGATTGATTCTCTACAATATGGGCCCGAGGTTTTCCCTTCGAACCCAAGAGATAGATCAAGCAACATCATACAAGCGCCTCCTTCTCCTCAAGTCGATGCTACAATAGAAGAAAGTCCTGAAGGTGAAAACTCTCCTCCTCCAAATAATAATCGAGCTTCTGCACGACATTCCCGCAATAGCTCATGGAATCGTCTCAGCAAACAATCCTCGCACGAATCGCGAAGCTCAATATCCACTCTCGATGAGCTTGAAGGAACTGCGAGTAATCGAAGTAGTATGACCATTAAAGCTGGTGAAATTGGTCACATCAATGGCAACGGAAATGGCACCGGCAATGGCAATGCAAACGGCAATGCAAATGGCACAAAGACCGAGGGTGGAGGAATATTTGGAAATTTCGACTTCGATACAGCGCTACTGAAGTTTGCGAGTGAGCGGGAGAATTTCCTGGATGACTTGAGTTTTAGTGCTGGGGCCACAACACAACCTGCACCTCCCATGACAAATCCGAGAGCTTCGAGATTAAGAGTGGAAGATGCAGAAAATATACATAGGAGAAGTCCGACTTTAAGGAGCGTGGGTGGAAGTATAAGGAGAAGAATTAGTTTCAGAGATCTGAATAGTGTAAAGAGACAGCCTTCCATGGCTGGTAGAAGTAGTAAGTCTGACAATCTGCGTCCCGGTGCGGCACATATATTACATGCAATGCATACACCTAAGATGATTTTAACCGCAGCCCTCTCATGTCTTTGAATACTCATGCTGACCATTACAACAGTGTCAGTTCGCACTTCGAGGCGCCTTAGCAATTACAATTCCGTCATCCCGCCTCCAGAGCCCCTGAATCTGGACCCTGATATGCACCCTTTAAAACGACGTTTTGAACCCGTTTTACTCGATAGATACCCACCAAAACACGCGACGGAAGAATTACCGAGGAGAGGTAAATTTCCCGATTATGTCCCTATGTTTGCATTTCCAAATGATATCAATATTGTTTCCTCGGACGAACGACCACGATCAACCTGGCATGGATTTGCTATGACCTCAGATGACAATTCCAAAATATACGGAATTACTGTGATTGTCTGGAAGCCATTGGATCAAGAAGCGGCCGGAAATGTGGAAAGGAGATGTGAGGCTTGGAGACAAAGCCATATGACAAACGAGGAACGAGAACTTGCGGCAAGTTTGGGAGAACGATTGGCTGCAGAACGTGCACACCTTTCACAATTGCTAGCAAAATTGCCCAGTGTTGTATCTGGCTCAGCCGCTAGAGAACAGTTGGAGGAACAGATTAGTGCAGTGGAGGAAAAAATTACTTTGATGACTGATATGTTGAGGCCTGTCAGACACGGCGCAGCAGCTAAAATTGAAGGATTGACTGATGGCGAGACGGGGCTTTGGATACCTAGGGCATATGGAATCCTTGGCAGAGATGGAAGTATGACAAGCTTCTGGAAGGAATGGCTGAAGGCTGTTGTGGTACCAATGACGGATGGTGGAATACTCCGAGTTCCTGCAAGTTCGCCAAAAATCGGTAGATGGCAACCCCTGGAGAGATATGTTGTCAACCTGTGTACCGAGGCACTGAGTCCGATATCTTCGAAAACTCAAATTGAAATTGCAGTGCGAGAACTACGACTCTTTGCGCGAAAGGAAGCACCAAATGAATTGCCAGATTCACGAAATACGGATATTTATGCACTATTCAGAGCTCTAAGTATACCCAATATTGTTGCTCTGGTAGAATTTATGTTGTCGGAATCTAGGATCATTTTACTGTCATCCCACACAGCCATGTTACATCTTGCTAGTAAAGCTTTGGTCAGTCTCCTGTACCCACTCAAATGGGCAAGCATCTTTATTCCAGTTCTACCAGCTAGATTAATTTCTGCGCTGGAAGCTCCTTGTCCCTATATTGTTGGAATTGAAAGGAGATATGATAATATAGAGCTTCCGGAGGATGATTATGTTTTTGTGGATTTGGATCAAGATACCGTCGAGTCTACTGCTCCACCTATTTCACTACCACGACAACAGCGTCGAAAGCTTGTGTCCCTCTTGCAGCTGGCAGCTCCTCATCACAATAGATGTGGTGTAGAGGTAGCACCACCACCTTATGCTGTTGAAACCTTTCCTTACGATGCATTTTCGTCGGAGAACGAATCAGTATTCACACAGAATGCACCACCTGGGACTTTGGGTAAGTACGTTAGCCAGAACTCAACAACCTTCGGAGAACCGGATCCACAAAAGATGAAGAGACCTTTAGTTTTCAATGCATTCTTGCAGTCGAAGAATGACCACACTCGTGTTGAGCGTCCATCGACTAGCGTGTCAAGTAAAACCAGTCCACCAACATCTTTATCACCTGTATCTGGTCACTGTCCACCAATGCCTACAACTCCTATCTCTCGAAACGATTCTGGGTTTGCTCTGACGGCTACTTTAAGAGAGAAGAGATCCGGTCACTTCGATACAAACTCGAGACGTAGTTCCTCCTTTGGTCTAGAGCGACAGCCGACACTTCGTAGACCCAGTGCACCATTTGTCAATGGCCATTCGGCTAGTCTTTCCACTTCTGCTGTTTCCATTGGCGATAGCAACTCTATGTATGGTTATGCACCGTCTGCTTATGCACCATCCGCCTATGCGGCCTCAACTATTGCTGCTTCAACAATCATGCCTAACATGCTCATGCAACCAGTTCTTAATACGGAGACAACAATATGGGTAGAAGGGCATTGCTTTGTTTATAATGCCAACGACATGGGATCTGTATGCTCCATATGTGATGAAAGGGCAGAGGACGATGGCATGTATACCTGTAATGCTTGTAGCACGGTATCACATGGCCGTTGTTTAGGTTGGTGTTCACTTGTCTGTCCAGCCGCCTTCCATGCAGATCGTGTACGTGCAGCTTTCGTTCGATGTTTCGCAAATTTGTTCTACACTTACAGAAAACATCTTGGTCGGCCATCGAAAGAACAAAAGTCATCTGGACAATTATATGGTTTTGATTTAGCTGCATTCAAAAAGAGTCTCCCAAGTGATCAACAAGAATATATTGTAATGTTGGAGCAGACACAAGGTAATTTGTTCCATGGTTAAGATTGTGAAGTATACTAACGTTAAGATAGCATTCAATGAATTCATTCATGAACGGGAAACCAAGCAATCAAACGATCGGGATATTCAGTTATTCGACTCGATCATTCAAGCGAAGAAGTCTAGAGGACGCGCATCATTCTTCTCTTCGAAAGCTTCCCTTCGACCTAGTTTCCTCGAGGATACATCAGATCACTTATGGCGCTCCGCATTAGTTCCGGTACCTAGAGATGCTAAATTTCCTGGTGATTATAAGACGATTGTCTCTAGAATTCCAGCACAATTGGATATTGGATTAATGAAAGAGCCACGCAGTGTTGCAGGAGTGCCACGTATGGACATGCCAGGAAAAAGGGTAGGCCGTAAAGCAGTTCCAAGCATGCTTGGTGGAAGAGGAATTTGAGTATGAATAAATGGAAAGAATGGTTGCATACGAGAAAGATATGAGACGACGCCGATGGATCCGAAACTACGATGGAAAGATTACAGATAAATACACGCCCGATTATAATTTAAAGGAAAGAATACGAAAGAAAAAGAAAGAGGAGAAGAAAGCGAGTCGATAATAAATTTCAATGCAAGATGCGAGCGAGATGTGTAAGATATCCAAGCGAGGAGTTTAAAAGATTTTTTGATGTTTTGTTGTTGATTCTCTTCACAAGTCCATGGAGCGAGAGCCTAGTGGCGAAATGCATAGGGTGGGCAGGAATGGGTGGATGGATGGATATCTGTGTTGTGTAAATAGGTGTTGAGTGGAAAGCAAGCATTTTGTTTTAATTGATTTTTGGGGCGGAGTGGGTAGATTGTCCGGAGGGACGAGAGACGGGAATTAATATTTGGGAAGAAGCTGGGGAAAATAGAGGGGCAAGAGGGGAGGAGGAAAGACAGGCTGATGTGTTGGATTGTGAATTGGACTCAATGGCTGGATGGTTGAACGTCGTGTTGGGATATAATATGATACTGAGGGGTTCATTGGTTGATTGCATTATATTTTGCCAGCTTGCATTTTGCCCTCGAAAGCTCGCTCGATGCATGGATGGTTATGCGTAGAGGCAGGGGGTGGGGAAGAACAGAAAAACATGGCGGGTGATGAGATGCGGTGTTGGGTTACTAATGATGATGAGTCGCGGATGAAGGGAGTTGGAAAGGAAATTAGATGAGTTGAGACGAGACGTGATGAGGGGTATGGATGGATGATGAAGCGAGAGACAGAGGAGCAAATGTACAGAGATACAGTTACACAGAGAGAGACAATAATAGCGATACAGCAAGCAATACATCGAGATGCCAAGAAAGAAATTATCAATTCAATTTTCAATGCATACATACATACATATATGACTTGAAGTGAAAGGCAATCAATGCATGAGTGTAATGTTCGTGATGTTATTGAGCTTTCATCAATCTATCACCTAGGTATACATATCATATTCCAATTCACCAACCCCTATCATACAAGTACAGAATCTAAACATCAAACAAGAAATTCACAAAGATCAAAAAAGAAGGGTTTTTGTATTCTTGTGATTTTATTCACATCCTAAGAGTAGGTAGATAGGTAGATAATTACAAACGTTCTTTTCTCTTTTCTCCTTTCTTCTTCTTCCCTTTCGTTATCCTCTCCTTTCTCGTCTAGGGGATAGAGATAGAGGACAGAGGAAAGGTAGGTAGGTGAGTAGGTAGATATTATTCCCTCCCCTTTCGCATACCATACCATACCACAAAGATCCTTCTCTCCTTCTTTCATCCCTTCTTTCCTTCCTTCTGAAATCTATCCTTCCTTCTCGTATTCTTCACACCCACCACATACCTCTCTCTCTGTCCCTCCACCAACTTTACCGACGGAAAAGTCCCCAATGTAAATGAAAAATGCCAAGAAAAGGATAGATACTCCATTCACCATACCTGTATGCATTTTTATTTGAGAAAAGAAAAATCAAAATCAAAAAAAATCCATACTCCACTGCGATGAAACATTCGTAATGTGGAATGCGAAACTCGGTATTCAGAATTCTGGATTCTGGACTCTGGATTCACAAAGCCCATAGAAAAATGGAAGACGGAAAAAGAAAAGCATCCACCGTCTTACACACCACGACAATCGAATTAAATTGTAACGAGGGGATCGTCTCATCTCATCTCATCTCTCCTCTTCCAACTTTCAAAGCTAGAAGCTAGAAGCTAGAAGCTGAAAGCAGCCACTGAAGAGAGTATCCCATTTCTGTCCTCTTCCAAACACCATATATGTTTTCCACAAAGTATTTGCGTAATGAAATGAGTACGACGAAACGAGTCTACAAATACAAACTTTGCGCCGCGACAATATCTCTCCTGATTTTCTTAAGCGACTCGTCGAATTTATTCGAGATGTCATCGGAGCCCATGACTTTCCCTGCTTGAGCCATTTGTCGGAGGAGTTCTTCGAGACGACGGAAGAGTCGGATCAGAGATCCTTCGTAGACGTCGGTCATTTTACTAATATATTGTGTTAGTATAATGTTATCTCATCTCATCTCACGTGAGGATCTCCAAAGGGATTTAGACCCCTCAAAAAACTTACCAGATTTCCGCAAAACTCTTTCCTTGTGCCCAGACGTAAACAACTTCCATGAGTTGCCACTTGAAACTAGTCACGTATTCTTCCTCATTCATCTTCAATTTACTCTCCGCAGTAACCTTTGCGACGATCCTAGCTTGAGCCTGGATCTCTCTGTATTTAGCGGCCAATTCCTCTTTAAGTGGAGGACATTGACTCTTTTCTTCGAAAATGAAAACCGACAGAACGGCTGCGCACATTTCCGGGGTTAAATCGTTGAAGTAACCATTGAAGAGAAGTTCAGAGAGAAGAAGTTCATGACCATCACCTGTAGATGAGATTTCACATGCAACACGGGCCTTGAGTTCGACAACTTCTTGTTCGTTGATGAAACCGAGACGACGAAGAACACGTTTGCGTGACTTGAGTTCATCGAGTTGCATGATGCTCAATGCGGAAGCAATAGCCTTGCGCTTTTCTTTAATTTGTTTGGTAAATTCGAGTTTGCCGGCATATTGATTATAGAGATCTGGGAGACGGGGTGAGTTGTGGAGGGGATTGGAGAGTAAACGAGATTCAAGAACTTCAATCTTGCGAAGAAGTCTCTTGAAGGAATCATCTGTAATACCCATATTCTCAATTGGGTCAAGCACCGCGATACCATCTGGGAAACGACGTTTCACTTCCTCGAGAGATTTGCGTACTTGATTTCGTTCATTGGCTGGGTGAAGATCCTTTGGAAGGAATATACGGACATGTCCAATGGCTTCAACACATGATAAAAGGACCGGAACAATTTCCATCTTGCCTTTGTCGCCTGCACCAGGTGGTGTGATGCCTAATGGTAGGTCGTTTTGTGTTTGTGTAGTAACTGTACTGTCCGAAGAAACTAGCAGAAGCACGTCAAGGATGTATGCTTGTTGTGGAGGAAATTCTTGAGCAGATCCCTTAGCAGGTCGTCGTGCTGTAAACTTCACAACTGCTCCCCAGCCGAAATCATGATCTTGATGCTTAATGTGAACAACACGCCCTGGTTGCATGAATTGAAGACAGTAGTTGGGATGATTGATGACATCACGCATGTCCTTGGTATATGTAGTAAGTTGTTGTCGAAGATCGTAATAATCCTTAATGGTTGCTTCATCTGGAATTTGAACTTCATCCCTCGCAATTTGCAAGTCTTGAAGTTCCTTTTCGAGACCAGTAACACTTGAAGTGTTCTGGAATTGGTAGAAACAATGTTCCAACATAAACTCTGGTGAAATTCCTTCCAGACGCATCAAGTTGAGAATCATGTTATAACCAAGGTAGAAAGCTGAATTGAGCTTATCCTGCTCTCCACGTACAATTGTCTTGGCACTCTCTGGCTCCATTTTGTCGTTGATCATCATAATGACAATACCTCTATCATCAAGACCACGACGACCGGCACGACCTGACATTTGCACGAACTCAGATGGCGTCAGGTATCGCATCTTCTCACCATCGAACTTCTCAACGCTAGTGAATACTACAGTCTTGGCAGGCATATTCAAACCAATGGAGAAAGTCTCTGTAGCAAAAAGGACCTTGATCAAATTCTCCTGGAACAAAATTTCGATAGTTTCCTTGAGAATAGGAAGAAGTCCAGAATGATGCACACCAATACCACGTCTCAACAATGGCAAGATGTGTTGAATTTGCGGTAGGGTCCTATCCTCTTCTGAGAGAGACTCAATTGCACTCTCGAAGACCTTCGAAACCATGTCTTTTTCGGATTGGTCGTTGAAAGCCATGGAGCTCATCTGTAATGCATATGCCTCACACTCTCTCTTACTGAAACTGAAAACAATGACAGGATTGTAATGCTTCAACATGATCATTCGGACAATCTTGTAAATATCCGAACCTTCCTTGTTGGCCCCCTTATTGGTCTTCTTATCTTTGCCACGCCCCTTCTGTTTCGCATTGATGTCTGCTGGATCAGACCCTTTCTTATCCTCTATTGTTGCCATAGCCTTTGAAAAGTTATCCTCCCTGAAGTTTCCCTTCTCATCAACAATCAAATGTATACCATCTGCACTAGCTGGGAAGAAGTAGTGTTGTAGAGGGGTAGGTCGGAAATCGGTGTAAACAATGTGACATGGCTGGTTGTGAGTTTTCGTGATCCATTCGGCAAATTGCATAGCATTAGGAATAGTCGCAGACAAAAAGACATATCTGACCTTGTCTGGTAACAAGATAATCGTTTCTTCCCAAACCACACCTCTGGATTTATCTCTCATATAATGAATTTCATCAAAGACAACCCAAGCGACTTCACGCATAATCTCAGATCCTCGATACAACATAGATCTTAAAATCTCGGTTGTCATAACCAGACAAGTCGCGGTTGGGTTAATTGTAACATCTCCAGTCATTAAACCAACATCTCCAAAATCCGCAGTAAATTCTCGATATTTCTGATTACTCAAAGCTTTAATAGGACTGGTGTAAATGACTCTCTGATTGTTTTTGAGGCATTGCGCAATCGCATATTCTGCTGTAACAGTCTTTCCTGCACTAGTATGCGCCGATACCAATACACTCTCATTTCTTTGAATTGATGCAATAGCAACTTTCTGGAAAGGATCCAATTCGAAAGGCCAAGTTCTAGCGGGTTCGGCAGGAGCTTTATGCTGCGATATTGGGATGTATTCGTAATCGGGAGGTAAAGAAACTTGATGTTGAATATTGTGCTGTAAAACCAATGCTGTTTCTTCTGGGGCACCTTGTAATCCTGCTGAAGCAGCTAGCTCTCGCGATTGTGCTGTCTCGAATGTATCTGTAACTACTGGATCGGCTTCTGTGTCTTTTCTGCGTCGTTTAGCGTCCTTCTTTGCTTCTTTAATTTCGTCATCTTCTTCAATATCCTCTTCCTCTACATCTGCTTCTACCGCTGGCTCCTCGGAATCTACCATCTCAGCATCCACATCTTGCGCATCAGCAATTGGCTTTACATCTCCATTCGCATTTCTCTTCTTGCTGCGATCTTTCTTGTCTTTCTTTGCTTTTTTAGGCCTGCTGGGAGCAGCTGTTTGGGGCTTATCGTCGAAGGCGTCAAATAGGTCATCCATGATGAATGATATCCTACCACATTAACCAAGATGCAAAAGGCAATTTTGGTTTGTTGATACTTTTTAAATGTATCAAAAAGTACAAGGTGTGAAATAACAAAGATATTTTTTTATTATCGCTTTCCGCTCCGGGCACTATCTCTGATAACCTTGGAAAGCCCCATTCTTTATTTAGCCTTAGGCATTAAAATTTCTGGTTGGATTGTCGGCTAGTGCCAAACCGAGCTTCAATCAAAATCATTCGATTGACTGTTTACCAAAAATACAAAGCAGAACTCAATTCTTCAAGGTAAGGCTGCACTGTCATAACAACCGCAAGAGAAGTGATTAACAGATCATGATAGATGTTGTCTAGAGCCGCCGTCCGCGCATCCTCCTCTACCTCAATGGTCGCCCGCCGTGGCTTCCACTCTACCCGTGCTCAAATGGGTTCTCCATACCATTACCCTGAGGGACCACGAAGCAACATTCCATTCAACCCAAACACAAGATTCTTCGCTTTAAGATACTGGGGATTTATGGCCCTTGGATTCGGTAAGTTAGGATAGCAGCCCTGCTGAGGGGCATGGAGGTTGAAGGGAACCACACTGATATTGGGTTTAGGTGCTCCATTTGGCGTTGCAGTCTGGCAAACATACAAGAACCAATAGAGGGTTGCTTAGGTGTGCATTGCATTGGGAGGACAGTTGTGAATCGATTGGCATTTCAAAGCTAGAAGGGTGGGGGATCGATTGTGTATACAATACAACAGTTTTCTCGGATATGACTTCATTCTTTATATTGGTTATGATGGCCTCCCAATGTACTAGTCTTTATCGCGGCTTCTTCAGGGTCTCCATGTGACTCTCATGGTCAATCTATACCCATAGGACTAACTCGCAGCTCCTCAAAAATACTTTATCATCCTAGATTAAGCAATTAGAAGACAGCCCCTTGTGTCTCTAATATGGCACCACCTTATTACACATTCCCCTCAAGCCTGCACTTTGACCTTGGTATCAAAAGTATGCCTGTCTGCTGCTTTCAAAGCGAAACATCCCTTGAATTCCTCTTGGGCTCCCGATAGCTCTGCCATTGCACTCTTCATATGATCAGGATCAGCTCCATTCTGAACCTCAATACTAGCAATCAAAATCCATTTGTCTTCAGCATCAAATGGTTCCAGTAATTCGAAGGGAGGTAGCCTGCTATTGACTTTAGGACGCGAGCTCCTATCAACTTCTTGGAACTCCGAAGGGATTTCAAAGTAGCGACTAAGTGTAAAAACTATATTATTGTGAACAGTTCGGTGACTTTCTTGAATAATCTCCCGTGTGAATCTACTTGATGATTAATAACTGTGAATGATTGGTTGGTAGTAGTTTCAACGTACCGGTGACTGCTTGCTTGAAGAAGTCTGCATAATGATTTTTCATTGTCTATTGCAATGAACATTCTGCTATTCACGACAGCAGCATTGGCTGGATCTGGAAGATCGGTCCATCTTAATGTACCTGGCACCTCATCACATGGGAGAAGACCCCTAGTTGAAGTCAATAAGTATTTTGTCGAGCATTGAAAGCCGTCTCAGAAGATCACATGCTTTGATATGCAATCAATGAAAAGTAGGTACTTACGGTTGACCTTCTCCACCATCAAGCTCCTTTGCTGGCTGACCAAATTGACTTTTATCAACATCATATATCAGAGTCAGAACATAAGATTGACGAATCAGCTGCTCGTTGAGTGATTTCCACCAGAATTGTTTGTTCGGCGGTTGGGCTTTCAGAAAGGAAGGATCAAGACCTTTCAGATTGTTTCGACTCCGTGGACCTTCGAATACTAATCGTCGACGAATAAAGTGCTGAGGTATCATACCACAATAGCCTTGGAGTACACGGAGAGAATGGGATACATCTTCGCTATCCACGGATGCCGAGAGGAATAATTCATGCATGGTGATTTACCCAGTAGGTTGACAAGGATTGAGTTTGGGGGAAGGCCGAAGTACGGAGGTGGAAAGAAAATCTTTGATGGGGAGGTGGGAGGGGGTGTAAGTTTTTGCCTATTGTGGTATGAATTTGGGTGAGATGGAAAATGAGGTAGAGTTTCCGTGGCAAAATTATATTCTCGAAACGTTGTTGTTACGGTAGTGATGGGTGAAAATCAAGGACCTTGTGCTCAGAATATGATGACCGTACAGCTGAGAATCATCAAGGGCAACAAATATATCCTTTTCCAGTCTTCAATTCCCATCCCCAGATATACACCAAGCTATTAAATTCTTTGATATGGAACGAATGAATACAAGCTAATGATTTCTTTGCTGTCACTCTATCAACATTTCCCCAGACCACTCCAGACTTTTAGACCAGACAAGGCTTTCGAGGCTGACAGAGTAGGTAGGTAGGTAGGTAGGTAGGTAGGTAGGTGGGCAGATAGATGGAGGGGAACTCTTTGAGCTTTACTTTGAATGATAATAATTAACTTAGAAAGTACCTAGTAGTGATCGGTATAGAATCAGTTAATGAACCAATGATTATTCTCTCGCTTATGTTCGTATTTGTCCCTGCATAACCCGAATTACTACTATGTACTACCTACCTACTGTGTACCCATCCCATACAAAGGAAAAGAATCCTCGGTCAGTCCACCATATCATATCATATCATATGTTATTGTTGTACCGGCAGTCCGTTGAAAATTCAAACTTTGGCTTATGACTTGGCTTTGGAATTATTAGCTCGTGAAGAGCATCTCTACCGGACCAACCCGACCAACCAACCAACCAACCAACCAACCAACAAGCCATCTAATCTATCAAATGTTACCTACCTGGGCGTGCATTAGAACTACCCTACTACCCACATACCACACGCCCTTCCTGCAAAGTGAAGCCTCTTTCATACATAATGTTACAAGGAATCTGGGGATAGAATGATCTGACACCATTTACATACATACTTTGTACATACATCGCATCCTTGATATTATATACTTTTATACATCACGCCATTAACTAGCATGTATGTGTCTGCAACCATTGTCATCCATTGTCATCCATTGTCAACCATTGTCAACCAATAAGCAAACAAGAATGGTTGTGCGATAAGGAAAAAACAGTTGATTGATAATTTGATATCGTCTGAGGAATTAGAAATAATGCTCCATCGGAAGTGGCCTTTATCAATGGCTAACCCCGCACCAACATTAGACCTTTTTTTTACTGTGGTATTCTATTAAAGACTGTTAGATTTTCTACTCTCCTGTTTCTGTTGCAGTTTCCCCCTCTTGAAAAAGGTTATTTATTCATTGTTGTTTCTTCAATTTGTTCAGAGAGAAAGAGATATTATATATATATACACTCAAACTATTCACAGCTTCATATACTTAATTACCATATTTTCTTTTGAATCAGCCGCCACCATTTCCATATCTGGTTACTAGCCGGACGCCTATCTATTTCCCCCCATCCACTCATCCATCCGATTCCCGAATTCTCGTCCCACTTACCACACGCTACGAGTACACTATCTCCAAGACTAAAGCTTTCCATTTCCCGAACTCTTTTTCTTTTGAAAACTTGACAACTCAATCTCCAGCAAGTCAAACACAGAGGCAGACGACGATCCCGATTTCCTTCTTAAGGTCGCACATCTTCTCAGTATTTACAAACTCTCTTTGTGATTACTTTTTCAATCTTTCCCAACCATCAAGATGTTTGCGACCAAGGTTCTCCGTCAAGCCTCTGTTGCTGCTGCTCACGCTGAGCGTACTCCATTGATCAGGTTCATGGGCAAGAGATCAATTCCTTGTATGTATTCTAATTTTCAATCTGCTCTATAATTCATTCTAACAGTTGAAATAGCTTCGGTTGATCACTCTGCACGACCACATCCAGCATCCCCAACCCACGAACTTCCAGCAGGATTTGCTGAGGCTCAAAAGTCTTCCTCCTCTTCCTTCTCTTCCTACAGACAAAATGCTCAACAACATGGTCCGCTTGGTCGCAGCGCCAGAAGTGACGGTACAATCGGTTCTCTCTCCGGTAGAGCTTTAGGCTCCGTTGCTCCAACCAAGGGAGAATACTTCGATCGCAGTGAACTCCCTGCACGTTTCCAACGTACTCCAATTGATCTTGCCGAGATTGATGCCATTGAGACTGGCGGTGCTACAGTTGTTTGCTAGATTTGAAACTTAAAAAAAGGAAGAAGAGAATTATTTGTACATTTACGGCAGGCTACGGAAAAGTGATGGATCGAGGAAGGATATACCCACGAAAACGACGGATTTCATGAAGATTCTGTGATAAGATGGATGAATATCAATAAGTTATCTTTCGGGACAGAGTGGAATAAGCTCTACGTCACTGTTTGAAAGTTTGGGATGCACAAAAGGACTGTAGTTCGGATCAGTAGCATGGAAAAGTTGCTTTTATGGGAGTCGGAGCATGTATCATCTTTCCTATTGGAATAATTCTGATCTTGATCTTTACTCTGGAGTATGGGTTTCTGGGAAGTTCTTTTTGAGGGTGGCTCTCTGGATCGTCATGAGATGAGTTGAAGAAAGCAAGAATATAACAAATATTAAACCAAACATTAAACAAAAGTACATTGATCACGTGCACAAATCATCATTATTCTAAACTACCTAGGTACTTAACCACAACTCCGAGTGTTGATTTTCTCCATCTTGGGCTGCTCCTTTTTAAATGATGCACATTCAGGACATTAATTGACGACCTAATTCTTGGAACACATACAAATATCTCTTTCTAAGTTCAAATGACCACCACTCGCTAAGAATGATTCGTACCCGTCACATCGCGTTATTCTTATACATCACCCAATTATCTACAAGCAATTGATACCTACATTCAAAATAGCACTTTACCTCCCCCTCATACAAACCCCCGCTTAATCCATCGAATCATCTGACCCCGGAGACCATGTCAGGATCAGAAGAAATCAAAGAGATAAACCAATCCGGTAAACTCATCGCTACATACATTCGCTCTCATACTACTGGTACTTCTGGCACGAAATTTGACCGGATCGATGTCGATGTATGTGTTGTTTTTTTCTTTTCTATATACATTTCATGTCTCTCTTGATAAATGATTGAATCTGTGAAGTCGATTGATATTGAGAATTTTGAATAGATACCAAAAGGTCCATCAACATGGGTTATGAGCTTAGTAGGGGCATTCATGCCGGTGGGATATCCGGATAGTGTTACAGAGGATTATACTGCGTGGGTCTTCTCTATCTTTTTTGATCGGGATGCTGTGAGGGGTCTGGAGAATGAAGAGACTAATGGATTATATCGTAGGTATCAATTTTATGTAAGAGACCTTGGCTGAGGGGAGGAATAGGGGGAGGAAATGCTGATGAGATAAGGATTCTATTCAGGCTTTTGCTAGTACGATTGCAGGGTTGTTGGCTAGTAGGGCTGTGCTTCAAGGTATGAAAGAGGTGAAGGGTTCTTTTCTTCTGGGGATTTGGGGAATAAGTTTGTTTTGAGCTTGTTGTCACAACTTTCTATCAAGATTTCCTTCTTCCAACATCACCGCAAGCCTCCTTATAAAAAAAATCCAAATCTAACGAACCCCAGGTCTCGGCGTAGGCGACTCCAGCGCCTCAGCAACCCACGCCGTTCTCCTTTCCATCCTCCAAGAATCCGCAGGTCGTATCTCCACCATCCTCTTCGCCCACCGACTCGGAAGCGCTCTTGAACCTGAATGCAAAAAATATCGTCTCATGGCTGATATCTTCAACGACGCTGCTATGATTCTAGATTGCATCTCACCTGCTTTTCCCAAAATCCCTCGCGTGTTTTTACTCAGTGCGAGTAGTGTGTGTAAATCACTTTGTGGGGTTGCGGCGGGAAGTAGCAAGGCGAGTTTGAGTGCGCATTTTGCGAAGATGGGAAATTTGGCAGAGTTGAATGCGGTGGGTTTTCTTGCTTCTTGTGATAGATAGAGATAATGGATGGGAGGATACTAATAGAAAGCTAGAAAGATGCAAGTCAGGAGACTCTCATATCCCTCCTAGGTATGCTCGTTGGAACATTTGTCGTTTCCAAGATTTCCTCTCAAGTAGCCACGTGGATTGCATTGCTCACTCTGCTTTCAATTCATCTCGGTACGAACTATATGGCCGTCAGATCAGTCACCATGCGTACTCTCAACAGACAACGAGCAAATCTCGTCATTTCATCTTTCCTCACAAATACGGAATATGAGAAGAGCAAAACTGCTCTCCCTTCCCCTAGAGAAATATCACTCCAAGAACGCGTATTCGAACGCGAAGGCGCAATCCGTAACATCCAAGGCACAGTCCTCGCCTACTGCAAAGTCGGCGCGAGTCTCCAAGAACTACTCTCGTCAATTTCCACACCCACCACTTCGGGAAGTTATGCAGAACCTGATTCAATCCTCACATCTCTACTATCTATCTACAAAACTCAGGGTTACATAATGTGGTATTCCCGTTCTCGTCATACATTCCTCGTTGTTTTGAAAGAAGGAACAGCACCAAAAGTTCAGTTGGATGCGTGGTTTCATGCTATTTTCGCTGTTACTTTTGGGAATGGGAAGATGCGTGAATCCAAAAATACTCGTATGGATAATCAAAGTATTCTGAGCTGGATGCGCAACTCGCTAGAGGAATCGGAGAAATGGAGAGCTGAAACGGAGTTTTATAGGGAGTTGGAGAGGAAAGGGTGGGATTTGAATACGGCGGCGATTGAGGTTAGAGCGGGAACGAGATTGGTTGTTTCGGGTGGAGAGGAGAGGGGAGAGTAGGAGGTTGGCATGGTAAATCAACGGATCAAAATGAAGTCTCGGGTGGTACTTTGACGTTAAATATGAATTCAAATATGAAAAGTGCCTCCATGCTACATAGAGGTAGGCTTCGAAGCTTGGAAATTTCACTTCACTTCACTTCACCCATCCCATCAAATTTAAAGTTTGCAGTTAAAAATAATTGCAGCGTCTCTCTTGGAGATATCATTCTCATTCTCATTCTGCGCCCTTCATTTATTCATTCAATGCCAAGTCACGCCAAAAAGAAGGATTAGATAGAGTAGATTCCCCCTTTGAATTTGGAGACAAGATAGGAGAGAAAAGAGGGGGTTGTCAAATGCGAATTTGATGGAGTTTGGATATTGGATGGGTATTCGAAAACTATCATACCCCGTGTGTTGGGTGCTAATACTGTGGACTCCCATTCTAAATGACAAGGTTTTATGTTCCTGATATATTTGATATAGATTTATTAGACTGTACATACATATATATTGTACAGCTCAACCGGAGCAGAGAGTATGTCCTTTGAAGTCAAACTCAAAGAGTACATCGGTATACAAACACCGTAACACCTAAAATATACAATCCAATGCCTAGCTTTCCATTTCATCCCTCTCAATTCGTTAATCGTACATCCTCTCCTCCCCGTCTCAGCTTTCGATACCAAAGTCTCTGAGATGGCTCAAGTGGAAGAAATAGGCATTCGAAAAGCTTCAGATGATATACACTCATCCGATGATGTTGGGCGCATATCTCCTGTGTCCTGAAGCCATGGCAGAATATACATTCTGACTTGTGTCCCGTCTGAAGTTATATCGAACTTGAATCGGATCTTCTCCCAGACGTAGGATAGGTCTCATGGAAGTTGACATGTCCGTCCATCTCCGCTTTACTACAAGCTGTGACCTGGCGCATGATGCCGAGTTTTGATTACACCCTCAACCTCCCCCCCCTCCCCATTTCCTCATCTTCCCAATCTAGAGCTCTAGTTAAATACCTTCCAAGCCCTCATCTTCCATCCTTCTAAGGTATTCAACTTTGGTCGAACATCTAAAAAGAAATTCAGTTTTCCACTTCCATCAGGTGAAGCTTTGCCTGTGTAAAAGTCTATGATATAATCAACTCTCTTGCCGCATCGATCAACAACCCAATCGTGACGGTCAAAGGGAGCGGTATATCCAAGAAGTGTATTAAAACGAGCTTTAGGCGAAAGCGTTTGCGAAAGTCCGAGGAACGAATGAAGACGAGGTCCACCACATCTATTGAATTTATTAGTCTACATCTTATCACAAAACTTCTCAAAGAAGAACATACTTCTCACTTCCCCATCCCGCCTCCCACTCTCTAATTTCTTTCCATGCCCTTTCATTCACAGCATTATGAATCGGCACAATAGTTTTCATATCTGCAGCGTCCGATTGATGACCTTTGCGTTTCATGGCTTCGAAAAACATTTTTTCACTAGGATAGATCCAATTTCCGGATGCAGAAACACCAGATTCAGATTCGGAGTTCGCGGGATGAGAGGTTGAAGAAGATGAGGACGAGGGGGTGTCATTTGGAGTAGGAGATGCGCGAGGAATCGTGGAGATTTCACGGTCGAGTCCTAGGCGGGATGGAGAAGTTGCGGATTTAGGATTTGATGGTGGTTGAGAGGGCGTAGGTGATGAATTATCCCAGAAGAACAATCGGGAGAAAAAACTTGAAGGTGTATGTGTAGGAGGAGTGGTTTGATCAACGGTTGAAGAATCACAACTTGGACCTGGTTTTGATGGAGGGGTTGCGCCTGGGAAAGGTGGTTTGGTGGAATTGTTTTTAAGCCATGCTGAACGTGTTGCATGATCGACTGGACAGGCTTCTATGCCTTGAGTTGATTCGTCTTTAGACATCTTTGGTGGTTGTGTAGATTATGAAGATATACTTTGCTTAAGTGAGGGGTGATTGTTAATACAAATAATTATTTTGCCTTATCCGCTGATCTTAACCCCAGCTTGAATTTGCTCTGTTGATTGGCTAATCCTTGTACCTTACTAGCGGATTATACTTTTCCCGATTGGTAGTTGTTGACCGCCTTTGACATTTTGCAATTAGGTGAAGGGAACTGGGGTTTGTTGTCAATAGGAGACTTCTTTTAATTTCCTAACAAGGGAACTATTGAAATATTGAAAATAAATACTTCTTGTGTATTCTTTCGAGAAAATCAAAAGTAAATTCTAGCTCTTCTTATTTGATTCGAAAATACTTTCAGAATGTCGGACACAAAGGTTTATCAAGCCAGTACAACGGCTCCAGTTAATATCGCAGTAGTCAAGTAAGTAAAGCTACCCCTCTCTCCCATTGTACTTCTTGCATTGTCCACACTAAGAAACCTTAACTAACATATTCTCTCACCAACCAGATACTGGGGAAAACGCGACGCAAAACTAAACCTCCCAACCAACTCCTCCATCTCTGTAACTCTCTCTCAAAATGATCTCCGTACCCATACTACCGCCTCCTGCTCCCCCACCTTCACCGAAGATTCTCTTCTCCTCAATGGCTCTCCCCAAGACATTTCCAACGCCCGCACTCAAGCCTGTTTCCGCGAGCTTCGCTCTCTACGTTCCGCACTCGAAGATTCCGATTCCTCGCTCCCAAAACTCTCCTCTTACCCCTTGAGAATCATCTCGGAGAATAACTTCCCCACAGCTGCAGGTCTCGCTTCGTCCGCTGCTGGTTTCGCAGCTCTCGTTAGAGCTATCGCCAACTTGTATGAATTACAATCTAATCCTACCGAACTCTCGAGAATCGCAAGACAGGGAAGTGGTTCTGCTTGTCGTTCTTTGTTTGGAGGTTATGTGGCTTGGGAGATGGGTCAAAAGGAAGATGGATCTGATTCTGTTGCTGTGGAAGTAGCACCTGCTTCTCACTGGCCTAACATGCGCGCTCTTATTCTCGTCGTTTCTGCGGAGAAGAAAGGAGTTTCCAGTACCTCTGGTATGCAAATTACAGTCGCGACATCGAAACTTTTCAAACAGAGAGCTGAGAATGTGGTTCCGGAACATATGAAGGAAATGGAATGGGCAATTAAGGAGAAAGATTTCGAGGGATTCGCAAAGGTTACTATGATGGATAGTAATAGTTTCCATGCAACATGTTTGGACACTTTCCCACCCATTTTCTATTTGAATGATGTTAGTAGAGCAGCAATCAGAGCTGTAGAGGATATTAATAATGCCGCTGGAAAGACGGTTGCGGCATATACTTTTGATGCTGGTCCAAACGCTGTTATTTATTTCGAGGAGGAGAACCTTGGATTAGTAGCTGGTGCGTTGAAGAGTGTCCTTGGAGGTGTGGACGGATGGAATGGAAAGGATGTCGAGAGCAAGAGTGCAGAACATATTGATGAGAGAGCACAGAAGGTTCTCAAGGATGGTGTTAGCAGAGTAATTTTGACCGGTGTAGGTGGAGGACCAGAGAAGACTGAGAAGCATTTGAGCGCTTGAATTAGAGACGATTAGTTAATATGAATGGGGTTCGTGGAATCACGAAGAAAGGGCGAACATAAAAGTTAGCGAGTGCATTTGTAGATGATATCCTTGCAGCTAGTAAAGTATTTGAAGCGCTATTAAAAACACGCTTTTATATCTATCACCTCGTTGGATTTTTGTAGAGAAGTGTGGGAAAAGACTGATAGTGGTAGTGGACAGGCAAGAAGCTAGATCAAATCCCCCTTTGCAAGCGAGGTCTACATGACGCAATCCTATCCTCAGAAGTACTTGGATAGCAAACCCACAAACTCAAAATGGCAATCGTCAGCACCAATTGGACAATTATTTGAAATGACTACGATAGATTTGATGATTGACTGGCGGCAAATCACAATACCGTAATGCCACAATTCTAGAAATACACCATTATATATCATATCAGTCTTCACTAGTCTGTTCGTAAATATCTAGCACAATTAAGACATTCAAATCAGTGTACATACATTTTTGCAATTATACTTGATAATACATGTGTGTAATTCTATGAAAAGATTAATGGGTATCTAACGCGCACTATGAATACAAATCCTAAACCACAGATCCCAAACACCCCTCAGAAACAAAAATAGTACGAGATAGCTACCAACTATGAGCAAGACTTACATGCCGATTGCCCAAGCCCTGTGAAACCAATAGACCAAGACCACAATTATACAAAACGCCGAGTCTAGGATCTACCAATCCCCTGCATCATACTCTGCACAGTTCTAAACTGCGAATTCTCCTCCTCCAACCGAGTATTTCTCGCTTGCAGTAGAGAAAGGTGATCCAGTAGAGTTTTGTCCCCATTCGACTGTTTCATGACCTGAGACTGCAGATTAGTAGATACAATTTGCTGTTCCTGCAATTGTCGTTGAAGGTCACTTTCGGCGCTTTTACGAGATATTGCATCCTCTGCTCGACCGTTGCGTTCGTTGATTATAATTTCGTTCAATTCCCTGTATCTTGCTTTGAGATGATCAAGCTCTTGGGCTTGTTAGTTCGCGGCTACGACTTCTTGATTCTTTTTCATCCTTGTGTCGTCTTTGAGCTTCGAGATTGTTGTTTCTAGAGTGCTAATCTTGGCTTCCGAGGCAACAATGGTAGCCTCAAGAGGCTTGGTAGATTCCTCAACGGCACGAGCAATCTCACTAGCCTTTGTATCGTCAAGTTGGGCCTGGCTGACACGAGAAGCACGTAGTATATCTCGCTCTTGTCGTGCTTCGTCCCGTTCTTTTTTTAGATCAGTAGCCTTTTCAAAAAAGCGCTCATGTGCTGCTTTGTGTCGAGAAAGTTTGTTGGTTGTTTCTGCACTATCCAGCTTTGTAATGTTGTGTGCGTCTTGTTCGGCCTTTAGTTCCTGCTCTAGCTTGGATATCTTTTCATGTAGACGCTGTATCTTGGCAGACCATTCGCTTCGGACCTTGTCTGGTTCTTTTAGTGCCTCCTCGAGTCTCTCTTTCGTCGTTACCAATGCAGATTCTAGCTTGTTGTTTTCAGCTTTGAGTGCTTGCTCTCGATTGTCATGAGCAATATGTAGATGCTTCATCTCAGTCTCCTTTTCAGCTATCTGTCGCTCTTTGGCAGCGAGTCTCTTGCCTAATGAGAGTATCAAGTCGTCCTTGGCTCTGTCTTCAGCTTCTTCCTCTGACTTTTCATGTTCTTTGGAGGACTCTTCAGCGTTTGTTTCAATGACAGCTCTGATGTCCTTGATGGTAACTTTGCTTTTTAACACCTTCTCCTTCGGGTCCTTCCTAACCACAGCCAACTCAGTATGACCTAACGCTATCAATCTGTCTGTCTCCTCCTGACGCCATTGTTGCCTTTCTTCCGGGGTCTTTGTCGTTAGAGGATACCCGTTCTCGAATCTCTTCGGCTCTTCCTGTCCCGCCTTTACTTGTGCTTCAATTGCCTTCCTTACCCACTCTGGTGGAACTATTTCGTGATTTCCGTCGTGATATTCGACAGCTTTTGCAGCAACTTGGATCAATGGGTCTGATTTTGGGACTGGACTGTCTTTCAAAACTATGAGGATTGTTGCAGCCTCATCGCTTGTAAATGTAGTATCGGTGTTATTCTTTAAGGCTAGGCTCAGACGATGGACCAGGTATTGAGAGAGAGCATTTTCAGGATCAAATGCAGCCATCTCCATGTATTGCTTTCTGGTTGCGTTGCTTGGTATTCTTGCCCCGCACTCTTTGGAAACCGGTAATGATATACCTTGAACGATAAGAACATGTGCTTCGCTGCTGCTCAATGTAACATCAACTTGCCAAAGCTTCGCATCCTGGAGCTTTTCATGACTTGAAATTGAACATAGATACCACTCTTTCGCAAGCTCTTCTCTCCCTCCTGGAGCATTGAAGCAGGGTTTTGAAGCAATCGAAAGTTCTCCTAGCAAATTTACGCCTACATTCTTGCTGTAATCCTTAAATGGATACCGTTGGTAATCCAAGCAGTGGGTGCCATCTCTGTATGTTCTCTTAAAGACAGAGAACCATAGAAGTATGTCGTCTACGGGTAATTTCGAGTGTGGTTTGTTGTAGAATGCGTCACGAAGAGATGTGTATGTGTAGGCTTCGACTTCGCGTGCAGTCAACCAAAGACTCTGGCCAGAATTTGCAGCTTCAGAGGCCTTCTGTGCTATAGCTTGGAAGACTTCAGTATCCTTAGCCATGTTTTTTTTGGCAGCGGGGGACATCTTCGACAGATGTAATCCAGCCAGTGCGCCTCCCTGACGGACAAGGTCGTACCAGTTTGCATTTCGAAACATTCCTCCACCTTTCTCTTCATATTGTTTGCAATTTTTCTCTCATATGCTAAAATAACTTTTTCCTCATTGGAAGTATCCATGGTGAAACGGGCAAATAGCGATTAGCTAGCAGCAAGCGGAGCGATCGATAGTTGATTGTAAGTTGCAGTAAGTAACAATCGAATGCAATATTGAGCGTTGACATAAAAGATCATCTATCTAGAGATGGACCAGAGAAGAAAGGCAATGAGAACTCAGGTAAATTAAACGAATTGTAGAATTGTTGAAGGATTCGTGAATTGTTTTATCAAACAAATTCGAAAACAGCGTGAAAGTTGGCTAAATTATAGAGAAGAAACTTGGAAGTTTGCAAAAGATGGACACTCTTGAACAGAAATAGATGGGTGTTCTCCAGGTCGTTCACTAGCCCTTTGATTGAACTGGCTGTATCGAATTCAGAATTCACTGTTGCATATTCAATACTCGATGTCAGATTTTGCTACAGTCTATCTTCTCGGATTTCTAATATCAGAGTACAAAGTGAGCAGAAGGGTGATACATAAGAAGTTGTAAAGCTGTAAAGTTGTCTCAGTAAAGGATGAACCAATTCTTAATAAAGCGTTTTTATTAGCTTTGATCCAAAGTAACTAAAGGCAGATTTTAAGAAGAGTTGCTGGTGAAGTCTTGAGGTAGAAATTCTAAAGCAGTTTCTAAAATTTCAGGTATTTGATAAATGTATAAGAGTGAATTTGTAAGATTTGCCATTGTTGCCGACAGAAAAGTAACCTTAAAGTCCAATTATTAAAATTTCAATTCTCACATACTAAATCTCTTTGCATCTCTCCGCACTTTCTCACACTCCTCTTTTTACCACCTCCATTCACCAGCCCTGACTCCAGGTTCGAAGGCATCAGCCAAGCCTTTCTTCTTTGAACATTCGAAACACTCTCAAGGTTTCTTTCTGTATAATCAGGAGTTCAAAATTTCTGAATAGTTCTAAAAAAAAGGAATGGAGATTTATAAATACAGAAAGTCAAGTGATGTGAGGAGAGGACCGAAAGAGAGTGGATGATAAAAGATTAGTGATAGCAGGGGAATAGAGTGAGGATGATGGGAAGTTGAGGAGAGCGAGATTCAAGATGTATTTAGAGGGAGGGAGGGAGGGAGGGAGGG
>PQXN01000410.1:0-24413 GCA_004786275.1 Botryotinia convoluta
TATTCTACAAGGAGTAAAGAAGGAGGCGGAGAGGCGCCGACTATATGGAGGGCGGATGCCTAAGGCATCCACATAACTACGTATTGAACCCGTGACAATTATACAGTTTTTTGTAATAAACTTATTCGATTTATTAGGACAATCTCTTGAGTTATATGCTTTTGCATAATAGCTATATACTATATTCTCTTTGCATTAGGTTTCTATATAGCTGTATTTTTAATACTTATAATATTACTTCAATCAATATTATCTATTATATCTCTTACATTGAAATACCTCTCCCTATCAAATAAAACCTTTGTCAATTATTTTGTTAATATCTTCTGAATTAATGAACTCCACAATTATAATTGAGACCCTTTTAATAAGCACAGCTCTAAATAGTCATCTAATATATTTGATATCTGTATTTGGCACAAATACTTTATTATTATATAGTAATTCAGCTTTGATTTTGTTAAACTTTTCCATATCCATCAAACTAATTCTGATTCTATATACAAATATACCATAAATAGATAAACAAATAGATATACCTTTTCCTAATCGGACTATCCAATCTTCTACAAATTGTTTCAACACCTCCGCATCACTTCTATTCAATATCTTGATACTAAGATCTTCACTTTTAAGTTGATTAGCTGATACACTATATATCTTTTCAATATATCTGTTTTTGCTTTGCTCAATTGCATGATCAATATGATTCTATAGATTTCTAGGGTTTTTCATCCTTAGGCTTTCTATGGTTCCTATATCTATAATCTTTACAATGATTTTATATTATACTTGAAGGAATAAAGATGTTTAAGTAGAGATTGTTATAGGTTTACTAATAGATATAGTATTACTACTTATTACTGATATATATAAAACTTTAAAAGGAGAATTTAATTGAACCATTTTTGTAATATCATTTATTACTTTTATTATTTCATTTATTACATTATAAAGAAATATAGTTATTGCTTTCCCCGACTCAGCAGTTTCTCTTACTATCTGATTTGTTTCTTGATTTATCATTACCATCTGCTAATACATATCTGCTATATACTGAATTGCTATTGCTGTTATGGTTTTGATTATCTTTATAATTATCTTAAGGTTATTCTGAACATTTGCAATAGCTTATATAATTGTATTAACATTTGGGGTATTTTGAAACTTAATGATAAGGACGCTTATAGCTGTAATCATGGTTTTAATTAGTGGTTTGGATATAGACTGATTTTTTATACTTTCAATATAAACGAATACTTTTTTAAAGTAATTACTAAAAAAGATAATATACTTATAGATATTATTAGGCTATACTGTTACTTAAGGTTATAATATCCCTATAGTGTTTGTACAATATTAAGTAATGTATATAAGCTTAGGGTAATCAATTGATCTAAAGGAGGACTGCTAAATGTGATTTGAATAATTTGATTTCAAAAATTTGGTTCTCGCTTTTTGTGTTTTTTTTTTCCACTGATAATAATCGATGGGACTGATGGGACAACCCATCATGTGATTCGTTGGTCACCTGACTATTGTAAGGCATCGTAACACTCAGTTTCTAGCATGTTTAAAGGTATAACGACACGTGATGGTTTGTTAAAGCAACAACCAAAGAACCAAATATATATCAAAGTTTAGATCAAAGTATTTTTGTAAACAAGTATGTATATAGTTGTAGATAAGAGCCAGACTGCCTAGTAGAGGAGGTTGATGGTCACAAATGTGTAATGAAGTGAAATGTGACTTACTATATAAAACTGGTAAGGAGTATTTCAGCAACTGCGCCAAAGCTAGGCCTTTTCCGGTATAGCCATTGCTGACTCAGAGGCTGGAACCGAGTATGAATTAATCAATCAATCATTCTAGCATGTTTAAGAATCGTCAGGCGCCGAGCCTCAAGTTATTATATCAGGGCAAGGGCGGCGGTCTGTAGCCTAAGGCTACCAATGATGACAGAAGAATAACTAACCGGAATAATCCTAGTGCTGACGAAGTGTGGCTTGCATAGAACTCAAGAGAGTGTACAAAGAGGACACCGAAATCGAAGCCTACTGTATACTACTGTATTGATTCAGCTATCAATCAACTATTTAAAGTATGTTTTGAATTATATAGTACAAATTCATTTCATAGGGTGCATTACCAGTATAGAATTTTGGTAAGGATAAACTTCCTATAGCTCTAAAGATCCCAAGATTCTAAGACTTCTGAGAAACCTATCCTAGAAATAAATTCGTTCTAACTGAAAAATCCTGATTTGAATTTTCATTCAGAACAAATGGCTTAGGCCTTTAGAATATCTCAGAGTTATCTAGATTATAGGAATAATATTACTATAGAATATCGTTTATAGAATAGAGTATATAGAATACATTTCCTATAGCTATATATATCCCGGATGATTATATAACCTAAATAGTTTGTTCTATATACTCTCTCATCCTAGAACAAATATCCTAGGACAGATTCAAGTCTAGGATTATTATATTAGTATAATTATTATATTAGAATTATTTCAGTTATAAAGCTAGTATTCTATCTAACCTTATATCATAGAACAATATTCCTAGAATACCTTATACTCTAGGTTTTCCAAATTCCATAATTTTCCTAAGCTATTATTTTATATTTTATAGATTCACTACTCACTATAGGTACTAGAACTAATATTAATAATAGAGTAACAAGCTAATGCGAATTAGACTAAAGTGAGTTTAAAGGGAGCGTCGGCATAAGCCAAGAGTTTTTCGAACTTCGGGCTCTATGAGCCCAATACAGGAAACTTAATGTGATCAATCAGATATACTATCATAAATATATCTCCTCTTATATTTTTCATCTTTTCACATAGAATCTTTATATAGATATGGAATAAAAGTTTGTTCATTAATTTATTACTATAATACTTATATTATAATCTGTATCAAGTTATATAATAAGATACTAATGATTAAGGAAATGTTTGATTGACTGAAGCATCTATATCCCTCTATGTTACAATTCAAAGCTATCAACCATCCTTTGAATACTTATGATTAAAATCGTCAGCAGAGCGCTGGGGATTATCAATCACGTGATATTTACTTGACTCCCGAATCCATGGGATGAGATATCTCATTCCAATCATTAGTTATGAAAATATGTGGGGACATATAAAGTACGATAATTAAGAAGTATACTAACTTATATTGGACACTTTCTAATTTGTCCATGCTACTCTTTCTATTTAAGATATTTCCTATTTTGTTTTTACCAACTTAGACTCTCTAAAATTTGAAAACCTTAAGATCTAACCTTTTCGCTTTGATATCGAAGGAAGCCGGAAATAAGCGATAACAAGAGAACTCGTCACAAGAATAGGATCTTTTCAACTGTATCTAACCTCTATTAGGTCGGTGCTACATGGACAAATCAGGCATTATTCAAGATAGAACCGATTCTTTTTAGCCTTTACTCTCAAATTGACTAGTAGAAGTAGGCTGTGAAGCAATATCCTCCATTTCTCTGTTGGAAAGACTATTTATTGTACTGGGATGGCTTCTTGGGTTGCCTCTTGGGTCACCTCTTGGATCACATAGAAGAGTCTTGAAGATGGCTTACATTGGACTAGATTTCAAGCAAAAGATTCAATCAAAGATAGTAAGCAATAAACAATAAAAAGTTGACTATAAACTATGTTCCATTTCGTTGCTTCTCTTCTACTATCTTCCACTCAGAACAACACAAGAAGCTCCAACTCTGTAAGACTATGTCAGTGATTATGCTAAGTAAGCAACATTGTATATATAGGCCAGATCTCAGTTCCTCATCCCTCTTTAGCTTCTATAACCAATGTTGAATTATCTATCTTTGTATTCTATTATTGTGCAGATAAGGTTCCATTGACTCCTTATATTAGTTCTAATCTTAATAGGCTGAGTTGAGAATGTAGGGGGTTCCAGATTAAGCCTGATTTATTTTGGTATATTACAGGCCAGCAATATAGGTAGAAAACTTGACCAAAAGTTCAATCAGTTGAAAGAGTGATTTCACAAGCCAAAAGCAATCTTCAAATGTACAAAAGATGAGGAAAAGATAGGATAATGAGATGGGATGAGATGGGATGAGATCCCGTGCTGTTAGTACGTTTTTATTTTGTTTGTTTGCTTTTTGCCGTAAACCCCATAAAAGAGTCAACCAGGGAAAAGGCAATTTGTTCGGCTTGAGCTCCAATATTATCTCTTAAGGAGCCCCCCATTCTTTCATCCTTCACTAATTCTCTATATGACCTTTGCAAACTCCCATATAGTTCCTCCAGTATTGGTCTCAACCAGCTCGTCTAGCTCATCACTACTCTTTTTGATATCCATCTTCCAAAGTTTGGACTAATGACTTGTTAATAGTAGATAGCCCCTGTT
Source organism: Botryotinia convoluta (assembly GCA_004786275.1). Classification (NCBI taxonomy): domain Eukaryota; kingdom Fungi; phylum Ascomycota; class Leotiomycetes; order Helotiales; family Sclerotiniaceae; genus Botryotinia; species Botryotinia convoluta. The sequence goes on from PQXN01000410.1 coordinate 4,404, forward strand.
CGGATATTTCCTTACACAAAAAGATTCCCAATTTTTATGACGAATGGCCTAAGCGTAGAACTTTCCACATCCATTATGTCCTATATGTTCCCGATATGCAGTTGCGAAACCCAAGCCAGCCATCCTTCTCGACACAAACCCAATAGCAACCTCCCATCCGATTGATATTGGAATCTAATTGTAAATCACCATCTTTGAGAGTAATTATTTTATTATAGCCTCGTTTGCGAATTATAAATATCTCTCTAGGCTCAGGCACTGCATTATCGATGGTATAGCAAAAATCATTATCGAATGAGGAATGTGTTGGGGTAGATATTAAGGTTGATGAAGTTGTGTTATCTGTCTTAAACGTAATATTCATTTTAGAAATCTTGAAAGAGATAACGTGGTTTATCAGCGAGTCGCCACTATCAGCGAGTCGCCACTTTTTCTACCATTCAACCACTTCAATCTTATATTATTCAATAACTACTAAATCAATTGATTGAAATTATTAAGAATCTAATAATCTAGGATCTATTATATTGATTTAATAAGTTCTTGAATTATGACCTGGCTTTCCATATTTACTATAGCATCTATTAGAAAATACTTCCTTATTAGAATTCCCTCTATTTTGATACTCATCACATTGAATCTGAATATCAATCTCTTATTGAGATAATATATCTGTAGCTTTTTGTTTAGTAAGTACTCCTCCTTAATGTAATTGAGTCTTTTTTGCATATCGATATTTACTTAATGCCTCATTTGCTTTTCGAAGTGTATGGTTTTCTGTATTTAAAAGTGTATTCTTATATGCTAATCTCTTTGTACCTTTAGCTAAAGTTGGTATAGTCTCGAATATAGGTATAGGGGAGCTTGATTGATAATGAGTTATTCGAGATTTTATTAAAGTTGATTGTGAAAGAGCTTTAATTGGGTTATGAGGTGTTTAAGAAACTCAAAAGTTTAAATCGATGGATGGAAGGATAGGTATACGAATTCGAATATCTAGTTTTGAGAGTATAGCTTGAGGATCGAATGGTATTAGATTTGTTCCTCGAAAACCAGCTTTTATATTCTGAGAGGTGATTGATTGTTGATATGTAGTTTTGAAAGCTAAAAAGAATTCAATCTTTGAAATATGATTGATATGAGTCTTGATAAATTCTTTAATTTGACAACTATATGTTTGTTTCAATATACTAAAACATCCAATATCAAGTGGTTGAGTTAAGTGACTTGAATGTGGTGGTAACTTTATTGTTATTATATTACTTGACTTGCAATATGACTGAAAAGGTATCGATTCGTGATTTTCATATCTATCCAATACTAATATTCGATATTTGCTTTTTCTTTGATGAATAGTATGTTTATCGAAATGCTTTAACCATTCTAATCCTATCTCATTATTCGTTCATCCATTGGAAGTAGATTTAATAGCCCAATCTGGTAGAAGATCGGTTTCGGTATACTAATTGGAAAGATGAACTTATCCTTGAACTACCAGAAATGAAGATATAATTTCACTCTCCCTATTACTATATATAATTGCTGTAGCCCATTCTCGATTGCCTAGTTGTACTGCCTTGCTTTTGCTATTTCGTTTAGCACTAGTTATAATTATACTAATACTTATAATTCCTATTATAAAGTCTATTTCATTGAAGTTATAGAAATCACAATCCTAAATACCATATTTCGCTCACATATTCGATACCAATCGAAACCACTCTTCAATAAGCTTGAGATCTTCACAGAAAGCTCTTTGAAAGTCATAAACACAATTAAAACGCATCTTTAATTCTATATAACACTTTACGAATCGATGAGCTCAGAGTTTTTCAACCTTCTTTGTTTTTTGCGATTCAAGAATGTAATTCGTTATATTTTCTATATTACTTAATTTAGATGCAAATCCTTTTTTATCTATATCGATTATATACTAAATAATAATTCCTTCTTCTATTTCATCCAAATTATAATTATTTGCTTGAGTTTCCATTCTATAAATTCGACTATCGATTCTATTATATAATATGATTCGAAATACTTTGTAGACTTTTGTAGTCTTTTTAATTATAAGATTTTTCGATTTTTGAATAACTTTAATAGCTAAGATTATCCTGGTCTCTTTTGATTGTGTTTCTATAATAATTTGTTGAAATATTGTGTTTTGAAATTGAATGATTATAGATGGTAGAGAAAGTGGCGACTCGCTGATAAACCACGTTAATTCAATTTGAGAAGATTGTTTGCTCCAATCATATGCGAAGGAGATTGGCTTAAGAGGCAAATCAAGTTTTGATCTTAAAAGATAAACCTACTGGTAAACTGAAAGTGAGAAAAGGGAGAGAAGCTTTCCTATAAGCCTTCAAATGTAATTGGCTTGTAATCAGAGTAACACACAGAGCAAACATAGTAGCTTCTAGCACTAGTCACACAAACGGTATCCTATCCGATCATATATGATAACACAGTTGGCGGTACAGACTTTTGAATAGGATTCTGCTGGATTGGGAAATAAGAATTAATTAATTCTCTTTACTTAAAGATATAGCTAGCTCGATATTAGGAACAACGGAATTATGTATATAATTTGTTGATATTTAGGTGATTTTTGGTGATTTTTGGGGAGGGTCGAGATTGTGCTTACGGAATTTCTGCACCCACTGGTGGTCAATGTGAACTGAAAACTTATTGCGTCAACTTGAAATTGACCTAGTGGGAATATCTGCTAAGAGCGTCACACTGGACAGATATTCAGATTTGTGGCCTTACAGCCTTGGGCATGTATGGCTTGTTGCTCAGTGCGGAACGAGCGGCCGTATCGACCGCGAAGAGCACGCTTGGTGGGGTCAAAGAGGTTGTAAAGTATCCTTCCTTGATATTAAAAAAATCTAAGCTAATCTTTTGTTCTGTGGGTTGTGATACTTATAAATGAATTAACTAGAATTTCTTTAAGATAGAGGCTTCAAGTGTACATTGAGCCGGGCTTAACCTCTATCCTTGGAAGACTCCATTGCTTCTTTTAGCCATCTGACAAAGTTACACTGCTCTAGTGGCTCATAACCTAAATCGCAGATCTCTACCCTTTCAATTCCTCGAACAGAGCTAAGCTCACGAATGCCGAGATCAGTATTATAAGCCAACGAGGACATTCCCAGTATAAGGTCCTTTTCGAAATAAAGACGCAAGAAGCTGAGACTCTTACACTGCTTTAGGAGCTGGACGCACTTTGCTGCATGAAGGGTTGGCAAAGTTAACGAATATTGGTTTGGATCTGGAGCTTCAGCCCATTGAAACTCAAAATCAGATCTACTTTGCCAAGCAAGCTCTAGTGACTTGATATTATCACGACCAATGTCGCCGATTGAGATAAGAAGCTTAACAAGGTCGTCCATATCATCTATGTGAAATACCGTCATACGATACGCAAAGGGTAGCGCCTCTTGACGCATCTGTTTATTGACTCGGAGCACGGTGAAGCTGCTCAATCGAGAATAGAAACCGCTAAGATCACCAATACCTCTAGCAAAGTTGAGCTCATTAAGATCATCGACATCTGCTACTTTCCATTCCCTTCTCGGAAGAGCAAAAGTATATATCTTGTCATGAAGTTCTTTCGGAAGCTTGGAGAACATCGGACCTAGGTCGCAAGTTGTATCAGGTCGCAACTATATGTAGCTTCAGTTCATGTCCAGCAAATTTCTGCGGAGTGCGTACCTTTGCAATGGCCATAGCCTCGGATGTTTCGTTTTTAGTGAATAACAGCGGCAAGCTTAATCCGAAAGAATAGTGTATATCTACAGCAAAACCGTAGAAGCCGGCGTGAATCCTCCGTGTGAACGTCACGGTGTCATGGCCACGTGCAATTATCTATGCTGATTACCTTTGAAAGAAGAAAATGGCCGAGGGAAACGCAGGCAGCAACCAGTACGTACAGAACACTTCTTACTTAGGTATGTAGAAAAGCGAAAACTGATATCGCATATACGTAGGCTGGTACCGATCAATATTCAGGACTCTGACTTTGAAGACGACATCATAGAACTCATCACCTCTGGTGTACAGCAGCAGCAACAGTAATATACTCAAGGAACTCGAGCTCAGGCCGTTTAGAGAAACTTTTGCGAGCACCATTCCCTCTGGTATCACGCCCAGAGTATTCTTGAAGTTCGTCGTGGTGTGCCGATCATACTTGCGACCGAAAATCGACTCCGCCTATTTTGTCTCGGTGATGAGCAGTGGGGTATAGTCGATCTTGTACGTCGAAATATTCCATACGTCGATCGTGCAGCTCTCAACGCCGATACTCTTTCCGCTGGAATCTGATATCGCACCGATGCCCTTCTTATTCAAGCCGCAGGAGAGGCCTTGATAACCCCTGCTCCGCCTGTCGCGACCGTAGTCCCACACGTCCCTTTCCTCGCTGCATCGTTCTGATAGGGTACTTCCAAAGTGTCTGCGGAAATTGCCGCTGGCGCAATTCGCGGAGTGGTTGTAGAAACCCGCATCGATATGACGGCGATCTCATACAGATTTCCGACTCCGACTCCGACTCTCCTCCGCCACAACGCGCTCCCCACCTGAATCGCAGAAATCGTCGTTAAGAGCCGTACGGTCTAATCAGACACCATTAAATTCCTCAGGTCGGCCTGGTCCTTCGGCTGGGTCCTTCGGCTGGTCTGTTGGGTGGAAAGGCTTGCTCTTATGGTGGTGGACGAGAGTAATGAAGTTTCTCTTCTCTTCTCGAGTTGAACGAGAATTATTTCATTTCCGGTACTCTTTATCTTCTCTTGTTTCTTTATATGATAATATTGATACCCTTAACGCAGTTACGAAATGAAATGAATATATGGTATTAACAGGAACCGCAACTGCGGTTTTGCAGGGATATTCTCGGCCTCTCTCTCGCATGGGGGAAATGTTACCTACAGAAATGTACATACCTATCCTTTAGTCGGTACCGAGAAAAAAAGTTACCTATTATTTTAGAGGTACCTTGTTTAATCTAGGTACCGTTCCTTTCAGGTACCCATTTATTTAGATGTACCTAGAAAACAAGGTACCACTTTTATATATAGTACCTTCGAGTTTGTTAGTACAATTGTGAAAAGGTACCTCACTATAAATAGTGTACCTACCTAGGCATTTTTCAAGAAATTAACCAATCATCGTAAGGTATCGAATAACCAGTGGTTTCCAAATTTCCTTTCTAATTGGCTATAGGATTTTATCTATACTAAGACGAAAAACAATCTTTGTTACACAAATCTAATCTTATCTTTCCTCGATACCGCAGCCGGTCATACATATACACAATTCTGACCAGTGCCACGTGACTGACACGTGGTGAATTCGTAGTCATATGATAAATGCTAAATATATCCTTCCAACAAGACCTTTCATCATGATATCAAGATCTATGCAGTATTCGAACCACAGGTCGATGTTTTCTTAACTTGAGCTTCAATATCCTTTGAAAGTAAGTTTATTGGAAGCGGATACGACAATTGCTATGGTTTTGTTAATATCGTTGGATTTTTGAAGCAACTAGTAACTTACGATCTCATCTTTGGTAGGTGGCCATGGTTCAAGATCAGTTGAAGTATAAGTGATATACTGGCCAGTTTTGCGGATACGTAAAATCAACGCCACATCCACTTCACAAAATCTTGATATCTCATATGCTTTGTTGAGTAAGGTCATCTTTCGTCTGTTTAATCTTTCGGATTTTCGCTTTGGTTTGTCGATCATGATGAAGAGGATATGATTAAAGCGATAGTAAAGAGTTTGTTTGATATGCCTTAAAACATAAAGTATAGCAGATCGAACTAAATAAGAAAAGATCCAAGACCAAAATCGCTATACTGAAAACCGTTCCAGCGTTAATCTTGTACAAGAGCTCTAATAGTAAAACTCTCGTGCTCAAACCCCTGGGAATTCGTATCTCTCTTCTTGACGTTCTACTGGTAGAAACCGATCAAGAGAAATCTACCACTACCAATAATATTCTACCGAGCCGCCATTAATCAAACCCCGGGATCGAGAAACCGTACCCCGCACTCGCATTTTCTTTACCCTTTCCCTCGAGCTACGACGCAATATACGAATTCCGTGTTTCGACACTATAATGAAGTATAACTAGAAGACTTCAACTGGAAGATTTCTACTGATATAATTCTATCAAACTAAATTACCCCAGATTTCCTAGTTTTCCCAGATTTCGTAAGTAATTTGTACTAAAAGATTTCTACTGGTACAAAGTTTGTTCCAATAGTCCGGTTTCCGGAAGGCTTGTAGCACTAGATTTCTACCAGTAGAAATCTATCGAAAGAAGTCTACTATATATCACGTGAGGATCAAAAGCATAGGCCCATTTCCTTACGGATATCGAGAGCGCTGCGCCTTCATGGGCCGCAAGCCTAAGAGAGTCGTCGATCCAGTTGCAGGCGGCCTGTTACAGACAGAGCTTCGAGCCGTCTTGGACGAGCTGTCCTTATGCTGCGCAGCCTGGACCCGCCGCTCCATGGATAATCCAAGCGCAGAAGCACACCTTCGGATTGACATGCCCCTAACGTGCCCCTAATGCGCGCAAGCCAATTTCCAACCCGGCTCTGTCTCTTTGGTCGTCCCGTCACCTCTCAACGAATGGGACAAGGAGGTAAACAATGTGCAAACTGATGAGCCTGTGTGTACTCTCTAGAAGACTGCCTAAGGGGCTGTTATTTCCACGACCCCTACTTAGCCGCCTACTCGCCGCACGCTCTGGACATGGAGACTTTGCGGCGTACTATGAGCGCTTCCACCATGAGGACACTGAACTTCAGTACTGCAGTAGGGAGCTCAAGACTCCAAACCACTTTGCTGCTTGTACTGCAGCTGTTACACGGTTTAATCGCTTTACGCCTGCCAATTACCTTGACCCTGTGAAACGGGCCCTAGGCACGGACGAGGGAGCTTTGGCCTTTGCTAGGTGGAGTGCCAAAGCCTGCCCTTCGGTCTGAGGGTCAAATTTCATTTTGTTTTGTTTGCTCTTTTTCTTACATTAGATAAAGAGATATCTTATTCAGCTAGTATACCTTTCAGGATCAATATTTTATTTATCTCTATTCTATATAGAAATAATCTAATTAGATGATCAGAAAATAGGAATAGATCTTATTTAAGAGTAATTATTTTTTGGTAAGCTTTTCTTTTGTTATCTTTTAGATGACTGATCCTTTTCTAAAAATAATTTTCTCTAAGAATTGGTCTTTCTTTAGGGACTAGTCTCCCTCTGCGTATTAGTCTTTTCAAAATATTTCTCTTTCTCTACGTACTAGTCTCCCTCCGTGTACTAGTCTCCCTCTGTGTACCAGTCTCTTTCTATGTACTAGTCTCCCTCCGCGTACTAGTCTTTCTCTGCGTATTAGTCCTTTCAAAATATTTCTCTTTCTGCGTACTAGTCTTTCTTTAGGGACTAGTCTCTCTCCGCGTACTAGTCTCTCTCCATGTATTAGTCTTTTCAAATAATTTCTTTTTCTGTGTACCAGTCTCTCTCTATATACTGGTCTACTAGGAAGATTAATCTCATTTCAAGGATTAGTCTTTCCCTGAGAATTGGTCTTTCCTTGAGGACTAATCTTTTTTCAAGAACTACCCTTTCTTTTAAGAATAATCTTTCTTGATGGACAAGTCTTTACTGGAGAACTGGTCTTTTCTTGACTTCTTCATCATGCGATATATTTCTACTATCTTCCTTGGTATGAAATGACCTATGCTTACCCGGGTCCTACAACCCACCGATAGAACGATGGTGTCAAAAATAGTATATGTTGGGCCTTTTCGATGAAATGTACTAAGTAAGGAAGGACACCTCTCTGAGTGTGCATTCTAGATGCGGACACTAGCGGAGTCAAACTTATGGCTGAGACTGTTTAAGATATCAATTAAACTTGCTAAATGAGGCAGTTTTATTACGTAATTCAGCGAGCATGTAACTAGAGTCGGAAAACAGTTTACTGCCTGCTTATGGCTGTCGACTGTGTGTAAGAAACACCTGTTCAAGACTTCATCTTCAGCACAGTGGTAGTATGAATTCTTGGCGTATTATAAAATAAGATACTCCTGGTATCATTGTATTGTACAGTTTTCCCCAGACCCTTTATGCCCTAAAAACAAAAGATCCAAATTCCCTCTACCTCCCTTCAAAAAACGCCTCATAATGCTAATACCCAGTGGCTTTGTCTATGTATTTATCTGTTCCTCCTTCTCCAGACAGTCGATTGCCATATTGAATGCCTTGATCATCCCATCGTATATTATACTATGGTCGTGGAATGTACTAGTAAAGATTGCTCCGTTTCTGATTGGAAAAAGAATATATCGGAGTTCGCGAGCCAACGGTTTGAGGTTCTCGAACTTCGGTACAAACTTTATGATAATATTCTTAAATCTATTTTTGTTTATGTGGCTATACTTCGTATTCGCAATTTCTGTATATGTTTCAGTATATCAATCTTGTAGTAAATTGGTCTTCAATTTTATCAGCTTATTAAGTTTTGGTTTATTAGTATTTTTGTAGTTATATTGGATATATATTTATAAGAAAATATAAAAAAATGACTCGAGGTTATGTTGGTATGTGTGATTGTTGCTTTTAAGAACCTTGATTGTTATAAACTGTATTGTGCTAGTCCGGTGACGAGTTTTACTTGGTAGACTGTTTAGCTCTTTTGTTAAGTCCAAGTCAATTAGTTTTTTTTTCGGGTTATTTTTAGTAGGGAGTTTGGTAATGATGATATTATTTTTGGAGATATTCTGATAAAGAATCTTTCCATTTTTTAGTAGCGATCTATGATTTCGAATAGTATTGTATAGTATTTCTAAAAGCTTTTTAATTGAATGATATTTGTGGAGAGATTGTTTAGCTAATGAAGTTATTAAATAGTAGTTTATTTGGTTGTTGTATATTTCATTTTCGTAATCTGTGAAACTATCGACTCTGGCTTCTTGAATACAGTCAATATTATTCTGCTACCACTCATTCCGGCAGTAAGTTAAGTTATCAACTATTGTTTCTTGAATACTGTGAATACTGATTGCATCTGGCTTACATTCTTTAATATGTATATTCGTTCTGTTGGCATAACTATTGTTGGATTTAGATTTCTTTAGTACACTCCCCAGATCAAGTCTTTCATTTCTTTTTCTTTTCTTTTTAAAGGAAAATATACTTGTATCAATTCCTAGGTTTTTCAAGCGATTCGAATTATTCTTTGATCTTCTTTTGAGATTTGATTTAGAATATACCCAATTGGATTCTAGATTACTGTTGATCTAAAAAGTTTTACTTAATAACTTTTGTAAACTTTCGAACTTTATATCTTATTGGAAATATAAAATAATATTTAGATCGTTATCAATAATAATCTATTTATAATTAAATTATATAATAATACTTGTGACCTCCCTTTTTTTAGCTAATTTCAATAATTCTTTTTTCTGCTATCTTTTATTAGATAGTTAAGTAAACTTGATTATATATTTCTATTCTATAAAGTTGCTCCTTTTTTCTCAATAATATGTTGTTCTATGATACATTATCGCTTTTGTTAAGGTGATTAGTTTATTCTTCAAAGAAATTTTTATATCTTGTATTATAATGTACTTGTTATTGTTATTATATTTAATAAATATATTCACCCTCAATTTGGTATTCAGCATTAATGTATACCTAGCAACAATTCTAATGAATCACTTAGGCTCTTTGTGTATATCGAACTTCTCAAAATTGTACAAGCCAAATCTGTCAAACACCTAGAATTATATTATACTTTTGCAAATCGTAAAACCAAGAACGAATCATTGCTCCGGTTGATTTCTGAATACCTTATATATATACCCTGTCAACTGTATTAATGTTTTTGTAGAGTTATCCTTATTGGGATTCTGTTTGTATTCTCTAATAACAAATACATTTGATTAGTTGTGCTTGCTATATACTAGAACAGCGTTAACGGAAGTAAAAAAAATGTCAAGTTTGTAATCAGCCTCCAAGCCCCTCAATACTTTGCTTGCCGATGTGTAATACCTATGGTTAAGTCCACTGAGAATAGTGTCCTAGAATTTCATAAACTATTCAAAAAATGAAACTTAAAATAAAAACTTTAATCACTCGCTTTAATAGTTTTCTATATATTAAACTCTTGACTCTTTATAAATATCCTTTATATTATTTGTTTAGGACTTTCTATTGAAATATTGTTTATAGAAGTTTTCGATATTATAATAGACTTGCTTGATAAATTCCTCAAGTATTTGCTGATTAATTTTGTTATATATTTGTTTAATCCCCTTTTAAGAAACTGAGTTAGATCGAAACAGTGTATCGAGGATAGCTTTCTTGAAGACAGTCGGTGGTGTAATAGGATTTGTTTATATAACTAATCCAAATACAACAAATCAAATATCTGTATTATTCTAGGTTGGTATATCAGAATTATTCTTTAAAATCTATTCAATCAAAGGGATAGCTAATATATTATTCAATTGGTTCAAATTTATATAATTATATAGAATAGCAAGGTTATTAGAAAGGGTTTTATTAGCAATTCGTAAAAGAAGGATACAATTTGCTAATTGATTTTGCAAAGCTAGAATAAGATTGAGTATAAGACTTTTAGCAACTATATATATTAATAAAAAATGTAATCCTAGGAAATTGAATTATACCTATAGTAATAGCTATTGAAAAAACGATTTATACTATATCAAACAACAATACAATACCAAGATCGGAACGTATCAATTCAAAGCAACAACGAAAGATGCCTAACCCTTTCTTGATCGGTTCGCTTCTGATTTTGTTTAGTTCGGAAGCTGTAGCCATAATGGCAGATTGAAAAGGTCGTTTATAGAGGACTGAGGACCTGAAATGCGAGGATACAAGTTGTCGCGAATTTGCTGAGGAGTGTTGGCGGGTGCGATATGATTACGTAAGAAATGCCGATGAGGCGAAGTCAAAAAGGGTCCAGCGCCGGAATAACCCGTTTTTAAATTTAGCTTTCTTTCGAGCCACAATAATTTGGGCCATACCTATACCCGTTGCTCCTGAAAGGACAGCTTGCATAGTGTTGGAAGATCCAATGACGCCTAGATCTATGCGCGTTGTTTCGAAGAGCCGACGAAAAGCGCAGAGCCCGTCCTTGACTGGATTGCTGCTAATAATGTCTAGATTGGAGGTATTGGCCATAGAAATGGCCCTGAGCAAATGCGGAGGATAAAGGACATAGAGACCGACCCTTACGTATGCGCGGGAGTAGAATTTGGGACCTATCGCGGGATGCGATGTTTACTGGTTGGTGGTGTGTTTAGCTAAGGTATCGGAGCTTAGAAATCCCGCTTCTAAATTTAACTTCACAAGTGTTTGCCTGGAGTGTTTGATTTGGCGGAGGATATGTAACAATCCGAAACAGTTAAATGATCATGGTTAAAGATTAGGATTAATACGTTCGAAAGCGTGGTTGTTGTTTGTGTCTTGCACGCTTTCACGCTTTAGCCGCTTCAGAATTGCATGACCTACCCCACCATTCGATCAGGATTGCCACCATATCAAATGTATTACAGTATAAGATCAGGTTTCTCCAGTTCCCCAATCTCTGATATAGAAATAGTCTCTAGGAAGAGACTAGTATTCACAAAGAGATCAATCTGATTTAGTTCCTCGTCTCCCTCTTAGACCTATTTAGTTGCGCACTTGTACTGTTGTGCGTGACTGCAGCAACGATTTAGGCCGTATATTGGTTATCATCGGGAGTGCTCTATCTTATAGGTTCAACGTGCTGGGCCTTCGATTATTGATTTAACCAAGCTTTGTTTTCATTATGTATTTTAGGACTCACTGTCTTTGCAATCCCCTATCAATCATAATATTTTACTGGCGCAAGTTAGCATCATTGTCCTTGTAGGTATAAAAAGCTGCTATATTGTTTTCATGACTGATCCGTCTAGGGACAAATTATCCTGTCCATCATAATCACATTTTCTTGGCTGCTTAACGTGTCATACAACCTCATTAAACAGCGTCGGGCTGCAACAAGTACAACCACGCAATGTATGGATTCCTTTGACTTCAGTTTGGGGTTGATTCATCGGTCCATGCTGTACTGAGTGCCCGTATGGGGGCGGACAGAAATGTAGTCTCTTATGAGCATTACTTCACCATCCAACACAACAAATCACATCATCGGCATTCGGCCAAGCTGAGAGAGGGGAATGAATGCTCAATTTCATAGATACAATTTGAATACTGATTGAAATGTGAATGCTTGACCTCCTTGTAGTTGTTGTAGAAGAAGTGAGGATATATGTTGAATGATCCTCAAAATCTCCAAAGTTCTGTTGAAGAATTACTATCCAAGCATAGCTTGTCGTTTTCGCTTTAGGTGTAATAAAATTGCATCTTTCTGAAAGCACCTGCCGGATGCCTAAATAGACATGAGCATATTCATACAGTAGAATCTTTTACTCTTGAACCTGCTCTTTGTAGTACCACGCCCTTGAATCGTTACAGAATGCGCACCTTTCCTTTCTTGCGTAATCCACAATCTGTCTGAATCATTCCTATCCCAAGTCTCTCATACTCATCATTGGATTCCTTTGATCTGACGATCAACACGAAGTATTGACTGTTACCGGGCTGATCCGTCTTGTGTTTCGCCACGACAACCACGCCTCGTTTTGCAGGAAGCTCTTTCTCTTCGTCAAGATCTACCCATCCTTTCTTCACCTCATTTGAATCCAGCAGCTCATAACACGTACCATCCTTTTCTTTCTTGAGTTTCATAGCCGGATCTGTGAATTCCCATACGGTGGTGGTTAAGGTTTGTTCGATGAATATGAGGTCTGTGAACAAATCCAAGGCGCCAAAGTCATCGCGTGGGAACTCAATACGTCCTTCATATGCCATCCAAGACCACGATGGCACTGGCACATTATGGGGCATGTACTCAATCTTCTTCGATTTTTGCTGACCTGATCGTCGCCAAAGAAGGGTTCTATGAAGAAACATGTCAAATATACCGTGATGTACCTCGCATGGCAGCTGTTCTGCGATCCGAGCCACCAGCCCCGATAGTGCGACAGCTCTGTCAGTAGGTATCGTAATACCGCGTTGCGAATAATCCTCTAGGAAAGACTGGAGGAAAGACAGTATTGCAGCCAAGCCTGAATGTTTAAGTCGCACCGGAAACATCGGGTCAAGCTGAAAATACTTCTTGGTCTCTTCTTGACTGTATAAATGGTTAGGATTTGCTAGCTTAAGGGACTGTTGTAAATCTTACCATCGTAAATAAATCATGTCTCCTGCATATATGCCTTTCCCACATTCCCCATACACCTGATTGCGGCTGAAATAAATCGTCCGACGAGATAAATTCCTCTCTTGCAAAACCCATGCTCGTTGATTTAGCTGACCGTTTTCTACATCCTCATCAAAGTCTGCTAGATTTGTAGAGAGGTAAAAGTATTTTCCAGATTCATTTTGGATGTAGATGTTCTCATTGTCAATTTGGTGCTCTAGGAAACCAGTACTGGAGTCGGAAGCTGATGATGCAGCTACTGTGCAGTAAGCCGAGGCAAAGACATCTTCCATTCGCTTGGATTCTTGCTCCCAATCACCGTCTGCACCTTGAAGAATGCAGAGTGAGTCGATCCAGAGGTACTGCAAGTCAAGCTTTCGTGTTACTTCGATGGCGCCCTGAAAAGTCCGTGGCAGGTCGGCGACGGTGAATCCTACTCGACGAGGTTTAATGTTTTGCCTGGTGGTACAGTATGGAGGCACCTGGTTTGATGGTAGTTGGCCCCAACAATGGGAAAGAGCAATATATTGGATTCCACCGATAGCCTCAGAGTGGTCCATTTCGTCAAGCCGTAGATCCGCCGGATTCTTCGATGGGCTGACATTGAGGAGCCGTGTTGGCAGGCCGTAATGGCGACTCTGCATACACTCATTATGGTCCTCATCGCATCTTTGAAGCCATGCGCGTAGAAACTGAAAACGCAAGGAGCGTGGAAAGCTGACGGAAGACTGATCAGGCGGTCCCTGGGGATCTGGGGGATCTGAAGGAAAGGGTGGATGAATTATTACGGAGAACTTATATATAGAACTAAAGAAACAATGCCATACCAGAATACAGTCGGAGAATAGGGTGTTGACTCGGTTGCACAGCTATTATTGATCCAGTATTTTCAACAAGAATATCTGATCCATTCCAATCACCACTCTTCTTGACGTGGCGAATAACTGTAACGCAGAGAGGGCAAGCTTCTTCGGTGGCTTTTAGGTTCGAAAGCTTGACTGGCTCATTCGGGGAGAGGAGGGGCTTGCAGATAGTGCATGGCTTGAGGGTCCAAGGAGTACTTCGTTCCGACAAATCTGTAAAGTATCGAGAAATCCCGTTGTCTAAGAGATAATGCCAAGTGTTATCCTATATTTCGTTAAACAGATATTTAATTCAAATTGAGTTATAACTATAAGGATTAACGTACACGCTACCCACAAAATGCAGCATCTGATTAGTCCAAAGCATACAATACAAAAAGGTCAGGCAATCACTTACCCACTATTCCAACGTTAATCAAAGCATACAACACCGAAAGGTCAGGCAATCACTTACGGGCTATTCCAACGTTAATCAAAGCATACAACACCAAAAGGTCTAGTAATTACTTAAGTCCTATTCCCAAGTAACACCAGCAAGTTAGTCCGGGACAATTGTACTAAGCATCTTAGTATAAGCAACTAACTTCCTGTTTTTCAAGTTCAATTAAGTTAACAAATAGTCGGGCCTGATTAAACCATTCCATTACATACATCCTATATGGTGCTCATTAGTTCGGAACCATTTCTGTATAAAGTTAATAGCAATATAACATACTTTAAATAGTGTATCCTTGAGTTGGTCATCCTTATCATCAACTATTCGTCCCGAAGTGTCCATCTTGATGAAGAATGAGGCCTTTCGATAATGTGCTGTGGCTTCGAGAAATGCTTTCTGGGATAGATGAAGAGAAGCGGGGTAATTTGTGTTGCGGCATTTTAAATAGCTGTGGACAAGTTGTTGCCTTGTTGCCTAAGGTATATAAAGCTGTAAGTCGGACACCAATTGTCTTAACGCAACAATTCAATTTTATCATTGGTTCCCTCAATAACCAGCGATTTGATCAAATTCAAACGAAAGTCGATTATTCTTAGCTATGTAAGCTATCTGAAATGATCCTGCTTCTGCGAGAATATCCTTTCCTATTTTCAACCTCGAGCGACCATGCTTATAATTGACAAGCACGACGCGATATTACGTCAGTATGGAAGATATGGCCAATCGACTCAGGCGCCTTTATTTTTTCAAACCGTCTAGAAATGCTTGAAAGGGTTAACATTACGAGGCAGGGCTTGCCTTCTACACAGAGACCTATAATTTTTACTGCCCGCCTTCGGCCCTCAGCGCACGCCCCTTCTTCGATGCTACCTATAATTCGGATGCTAGTACATAAACTCGTACTCGTCTGGAGTGAGTTGAGCGGTTGCGTAAAGAGCTTGCTACCAAGGTACTGGCATTGAAATTCATTAGTTAACGATTTTGAAAATTGATCATCTGCAGAGTATAATAATGCTCTTAAAGGATATCTTTTGTTTATAGGATATCTAATGGACGAACATGAATTAAATAAACACTACGCCTACATCGAGCCTTTTTAGTCCCTCGAGCTACAGCAAGCTTCATTTCACATCATCATAGATATCGAGAAGGATATGATGGACGACGGCAGCTTTTAGAACCTATACTGGGCAGGATAAATATTCTCAGGGTCGAAGCTCAATCCCATGGGCTTTGGCTACATGGCTCTTAAAGTACATTAAATTGTCGAGAACCAGACCCTCAGCTTTGCATATAGGATGATGACAAACAAAGGCGCCATTTGCTGCCTGACCGCGCAAATGAACATTCTCAACATGATCCCACATATGAGCAACGCGACGAAAGGATCGCGTCCGTTGCTCGTATGATAGCCGCTCGTTCCCAATGCAAATAATGCATTGGGTCTTCGCGCAGACCACAGGAAATTCATCTGGTGATGGGGAGGAAGCCGGAGCGGGAGACTCCTTTTTGTCTGCATCCTTAAAGATTGAAGCCGGCCGCGGCTTACGAGTTTGCAACTCTTGTCGAGATGCGAGGGCGACTATGAGATTGATAGCAGAAATCTTTCGAGAGACAATATCTTGTTGACTCTGTTTCTTAGAGAAATCACATAGAATCCGTTGTAATTGACGTCGCTCATTCAGTTAGTATTGGATAATGGGCGTATCCTCCTCCTTATCCTCCACAGTCTTGCTAGATTGCCTGTGCAGTTGCTGCTTCATCATCTCGTTATGAACACGAAAGAAGTAATCCTTCCGGAATTCTTTCTCAATCTCGTCTTTCAGGCTTTTCTTAGCATTCATAAGGTTCTTTCGAAGATCTTCGTACTGCATTCTAATCGTTTTCGGCGCGCATCTGATGAACTTGTAATCTCCCTTGATCTGAGCGTATAGCTTCTTGAACTGTCGCTCAAGGTTGACGACATCTGGATCCACAGCCAAAAGTGAATTCATCATTTCTGTCGGAACTTCCTTGGGTACACCTGGGTTGCATCGAATGCTCATATGTGTAAAAGCCCGAGTAAGCCCATCATCAGAGATCTCACTTTCAAGAAAAGCATCCTGTACATTAAATCTGACGATGTTGTTTATGTAGGCCCCGTTGAAGACTCCGGTGAATGGGCCATGTCTCATGACCTGATCACGAACAGCGTTGGAAGAATCTGAGGCTATTGGGGTTGCTGGGATAGTTTATTATATTGTAGTAAGATAGAGGAGGATAATGAGCAAAGTAATATCGATTATTACTGTCGAAGGCTGATTCCATGCACGGTTTGTATATGATTCTTAAAATGCTGTAAGTGTTAAAGAACAAGCTCTTCAGATTGGCAAATAGGATGAGTATAGGAGATTTTCTGGGATATCGGAATCTCTTTTAAATGGCTATCTATATAGTTTATTATTTTATAAGGAGTAGTGTATATTTGTGTTCGATATTTATATATATTTCGATTGTTTTCGATACAGATAATGTATTGGATCTTTTTATAAACGAAGGGAAAAGGGTCTTCATATAAAGACTGATTTTTAGAAGACTCTGAAGACGCTTGACTCGAGTAATTGCTATATGGAATTTCTTGTTTTTGTTGAGAGGAGAGTATAATTATGAAGTTAATGGTATAGATCTGGTGGCTGATAATCTTGTTTGGGTTTAGATCTTTTGAGAGATTATAAAGCATTTCCTGGAATTGAGTTTGTTTGGGAAATTAGTGATGGATGATAGATTTAATATATTTGTTTGTAGGGATCTTTTTGAATTGCTTTTTTAATTCTTTATTATGAATATAATCGAAATAATTTTGTTGGAATTCGATTTTGATAGCTCGATTGTATTGTTTTTGTAACAAATCAATCTACTATCGGAGTTGTTTATATTCTTTACGAATTTCAGGTAGAGTTTAGCTATAGGATCTATATTGTCTTTTGTATTTCTTATATTCTTTTGTAAGTTTTATTATTTCTGGATTTGGAAGAAACGCTTTCCAAATCTTTTCAGGTATATTGATTGGGGTATATGGATGATAAGTGAGACTTATATATATAAATATATAAAGAAATCCAATATTAATTAATTAATCTAATATTATATCTTGGATAATAAAGCAGATCTTTTTGTTGATATAGGATTTATAAAAGACTTTTATCTAAAGGTTATACTTTATCATCTAATTATATATAATGGTTATGGCAGTCCCTATAAAATATCAGCAAGAATATAAAGTATTTTTAGAATGCTTTTATTGTTTATAGCATTCCCAATACCTCAACAAAAACAATAGCTAATTAGCTTCTGTGTAAATCTGGCAGCCCAGCCAAAACAATCGAGGTAGTAGGTAAAGGTTGAATAATGGAGAGTTTGATGTTTTGATATTGATAAACTATTAAATATCTATATCGCCTACTGAAAAATGAGTACCTTAAGCTTTTCTGGCTTTTAATATATTAGAACTGCTTTTGTAGGATCTTGTAGATTGTTTGTAAAAAAAGGTTCAGTATAAGTAAATCCGTCTACTTTGATTATATTATTTTTGATAGTAATAGCTAAAATATAACTAATAGAATAAAGTATTAATAAAGTTTCTTTGTGAAATAGGAAGATAGTTCTATGAATATTTTGTTAGCAAGATCAGAATATATAGATCAAGAATATACGATTTGGGTTTTCTATTAGCTCCTTTGTAATAAATAAGAGTAATCTCTATTCCAAAAAGGTTGTATACTTTAGAGATAGGATTACAAATAATTCAAAGACGAATATCTTCATAACAGAGAGTTTTATATTCTTATATAAGAATATTCTTATAATCCTTATTATTATAATTAGGGTTTTTTGGATTCACTTAAGGTTCTGAATTCTTATATATAGGATTATTATTTTTTATCTCATTTAAGCTTTTATATTTATTATCCCAATTATTATTTTTATATATTTGATTATAATCAATAGTAATCTTCCCTTTAACTATATAAACCAATTTAACAGATTGATAATTAATATATATCAGAAGAAATATAATTGTTACAAATACTAAACATTAATCCTCGATTGGAAATATAGATATATTTTAGGCCTAATGATAGATAAGAAAAAGGATAAGGTTGTTTGCTTTTAATATTAGCTTTGCCGTTTTTTCTCATCTCAAATCGAACTCCTCAATCAAGATAGTATTGAGATACTATTAACTATTCATTTCGAATAAGTAATAACAAAGTATAGTATTATACCTTGAAAACTTCTTTTGTATTATTTGTATTTATATATTGTTCATTAATTCGATTATAGAATTACTTAAATTGAAGCAGATATTGATGTGTAAAGCTGAATGTACATACTCTATAATTCTTATAGATATATTAAAGGAACATTATGGTAGTTCCTTTGTTACAATTTCAAATAGCTATCCATTAGTCTTGCTTATTTCTGAACTTGCAGAATCTAAGGTTATATTAGCTCTATAAGGTGAATATTGAAATGAGCGATTGTTTCCTTATATTTTCTACTTTCGATATATACCAATAATATTCACCTTCATAGCGTCTGTATCTTTCGATATAAAAGAACCAGATTCATTTAGCTTTTGAATATTGATTTTGTAGTCCTTTGGTATAAGCTTAGGTTTTTTTGTTCGTTGCTGAAGTTTATTATATTGTGTAATGAAATACTAAAGATTCAGATTCTTTAAGGTATTGTTACAAAGGCGGCGTTTTCTTGAAGTCTTGGTTATTGTCGTTGTTATATGAAATGCTAGATGAGAATTCTGGGGATAGAGGAAGAAGGAAAATGGAAAAAGGGTTAAATGAGAAGGAATTATTGCGAAGTGTGTTGGTTGAGGTGAGTAGGTGCTGGAGAAGAGAGAAATGGAACAGTTATGGTTTAAATAACTTGAGGATAGCCAAATGGTTGTAAGAACTGAGAGATATTTTTGACTCACTCTTAATTAGAATGGTAGTATTGGAAACAGGAAACCGTGATGGATGATGACCCCGTCGATTTTTGGAGGGGGTGGAGGTTTGCGCTAGTGCATGTGGTCAATGTCCTTAGCGCGTGCTGAGGCTACGTAAAACAGCGACGAAGCCTACCGAATGTAGCGGCCGAAACACCTCGAACTCGCTTTATTATATAAATAGTATAACACATAATTTTATTGAAAAAGTATATAGAATTCAACTTTCTTATTTTACATTTGAGGGGATTAGGCCTCTTATTATAAATGTTTGCTTAAATTCAGCTTTCTTTATTCGAAATTCCTTTCCCAATCCGGCCATTCTTTTGAATAAAGAATCTCTTATTCTTTTCGAAATGATGATCTCTTCTAATCAGGTGATTTCGCTTGATT
>PQXN01000411.1:0-24198 GCA_004786275.1 Botryotinia convoluta
CGAATAAAGATTTTTCATATTCTTTATTTAAATCAGTACTAATTAGATTAATCTAATTCCTTTCGAAATGAAAGGATTAATAAAGAATTAATATTTTCTATATTCCTTTCCAGCCACCCCGGACTAAAAGCTCCTACAGGATCTTATCTTATCGATCTATATGAATTACTTCGAGTGTTTAAAAGAGATGGATATTATATTATTATTTTTTAATTCAAACAATAATTTATAACAATTACATTCTCGAATAATAACTTCAAGTTTGTTAATTTCTATAAACTTATTAATAAGATTATTAATCATAATATAATTCTTAATATAAAGACTAATAACTTATTAAAGGAAATCAAAGATCTTTCTTTCCAAATTATAAAAGAGAGTCTTATTATTAATGATTTCCATTTATATAACAAGCAATCAAAACTTTCAATACTATACTACAAAATTATCTCATTAAGCATTATTAAATATAACCCAATATTTATATTTAATTTATATATAATCGATTTTAGTAGAATTCTTATAAATTGCTATAAGGTTATTAATCAATTAAGCAATATTGATCAGAGAAAGAAGAAGAAGAAGAATGGCTGTAGCGAGGTGAAGAGACCGGAGTGAGATTTTGTGAGTTGGTGAGATTTGAGTAAATTCTCAATGTTAGCTGATGAACCGACAATTGATCTTAGCGAATTCAAATGTATCCATGAAAAAACACTACTTCTGCAAAGAATTTAGAAAACAACAGTCCATGGTCTCTAGCAAAAGCCTAAATCAATCTCGTCACACTCGCCAAGAAGGTAAAGAGCGCATAAAGCCGATGATGATCATAGTACTCATCAGAGGATTTGTTATGTTATCAATTTTGTGGCTTGATGGTATACCTCAATGATAGGATAACCAGTTGGTGATTCGACAGCTTTCTCGAGAGGCCCCATGATATAAATTACAAAAATAACGAAGCCAAATCTCAGGACACCATTGATAGAAGTTCCGAGCACCATGTCGATAACGAGGGCGCTAGAAGGTGGTTAGATTTTGGGAATGATGGCTGGTTATTTCCCCGCATTATCATCCTTGCATGGCGGGCGAGAGCTTGCTGGGCGTTAAACTAATGATCTATTTTAGAGTAACCTACATGTCTGTCAATGGCGGCCCTCAATAAAATGACCTAGAATAACCACAATATTTGAGACCCGAATGACTATGGGCGTTATAACTTAATTTTTCTCCTGGCTAAGAATACTGACGTACTGGAATAGACGATAGCCAAACTCACGATAGTTGGGTGAGAAACCCTAACTATCCACCTGTTGAAATCCTGGGCATTCCCGTTTTTTACCCAGTGAAAAACTCTCTGTGATCGCTTACACCCCTTTCTTGGCACAGTATTATTAAGTTTTACTCATGATATGCATTGTAAATAACAGGAATCTTTCAAAAAGCCAATGAATAATAAGTCCGTGTGAAATGGCTGTATATATCTCATATACAATCGTTGACTGAGTGATGTTCTTTTCTAATGTTCTTGAATTAGCCGTATCACTTGCTTTGAGATTTTTAACAGGATGTCAGACATCGTACCGTTTCATAGAACAAAAGTGTGAATGCTGTGTCTTTCGTTTAGTGAGGAAAGCCGTATATAGGATTTTCGCATTTGATAGAAATAGTGCTCTTCCATCAATATGCAGACCTTTGTAAACTTTTCAATCAAGATACTGAATTAGAAATGTGAATTGTGTTCCCAACCTGTCTAAATTCTATGACAATCTCTCGCTTGAGCTAACAATCAGTTCTAGACTGCCTGCGCAATTTGGAAACGATCATACTCAGGATCATTTCTTCTGGATGCTAGAGATCCGTACTTTTTACTTTTGATGTGAACAGTCTCGCCAACTATCGATAAACCAAAAGAACTCAACACGCAAGATACAATTGATTTTGAGATGCCCCACAACTACAAAAGTTATGTGTACACAACAGAGTACGGATTTTCAATGGTGGCATTTTGGATCGACTGTCTGTATCAGCAGCCCAAATAGGCAAATCCGTCATTGAATCATTACTTTGTAGGAAAAGCTTGTGTAGTTGTAAGTGTCAAAACTTGTGGCAAGTGTGCAGATGCTAAGTAATCCTTCTTGACTGAAAAAAGCTGGACGAATTAGTCTGAAATAGAAATGGACACAGAACAAGAAGTAATTGTCATTACGACTAAAATCATAGCGATAATTTTCACACACCACTCCCATAGGATTCGACTTCAAACCCCACAAGAAACGAACAGATGAAGCATCAATGGAAATGGCGAACTCATTCCACTTGATGTTGGCGCTGAGGGCTGTAATTGACCTCAATATATGAACAAGAACGAGTTCCAACTAACAAGCATGATTTGGAACGATATCTCGAGCAGTATCATGTATGTGAAATAGGAGGTGTTTGCTGAGCAAGCTACGATAATGAAGAAAAGTATCGATGACTCAGCACAAGCAGGGGCCACCAGGGCTTATCTTATCAACAGTTCGCGTTTGATCCCTCCTTACACGATCAATGCGAGTGTGATCCAGATTTACCATCCACATCTGGAATGATGGGAAAGAAAACTAACTGAGCAATACCACCTTCAACTCCATGAGTCTTCCATGGAATGTCGCGATCTTGTCATGTGCTATTGACGAACAGTACATCTGCTGAAGCTCCCTCGAAGGAACTATCGCGAACTCCCAGTTTCAGCCACCCGGACACACTACTCACTCCACGGTGAATGCGTACGAAAACAATGTGAAGCCTTTCGATTTGAAGGAAGAACTCCATCAAACAACAAGAAAAGAATGCATCACGTCGCTGGAGAGGTGGTTTGTTGAATCAACCGTAAGGCAGGGGGAAGGAATAGGCAGTGGTGTATCCTATATCCACAAACTGGAAGCATTAGGGTTGAAGCTGGGGTCAAGTGTCGTTTGGAAGAAACAGGTAGGAGAAAGGCGAGCTGGGGGGTGGAAACAGGATGTAAGACAACATTTGTGGAGGAATAGGTGTGCAGAGTGGTTGCTAAACCTGTAGGCTTCCAGCGCAATAAGGCTTCATCTTTTGGAATCAAGCATATGCCGTTGAGGTGTAGGATAACGTTCTGATCTCATTCATGGTCCTCGGTCATTGCTGGACATGTAATCTTACCCTCCCACCATAATTCTGCTATGGATGAATTAATCTCTCCATCATATTGTAGAGACCATAGGCAAAGGAAGATAAACACAGTAATTAATCGGAGAAATCAGGCACGTTGTTGGTAGTGATTCTCGGGCCGTTGGTCGACAGAAAGCAGCAAGGTAAGTGGTGGCTCCTGAAATGATGAAGATCCTTGCGACTTGTTTCACCCACTTCAATTCATTGTGTCGGTGGAAGTTCGACCACTGAAATTTTTATCGTACGTGGGTATCTTTCAAAACGCTTTAGCTCCTTCGGCTTTGGTTTCCTGTCTCTTCTTTTTGCTACTTCTCCGTATGCGCCATATCTACTTCATGACGGCAGATCCAGATGCGAATTTCCATCTTGATAAAGCTGTCGATCGTAATCGCGTTGGGCTCATAGGGCTCAATTGTTGAATATCACCAAGATGTAGGTTCAGGGGTGCAAGCATTTGTGTTGAGAATTTTTTGAGTTATTCAAAATCAAGAATTCACCTGAAATCTCATCGCCGACAGCAGAAGTCGAGCTGATGTCCAAAGTGCGGTCTGGGTGTGTAATTTGAAGCTTAAGATCTCACTCTGGAGAGGAGATGTTCTTGTCTGCTCAGCAAAATTGACAACGTGCCACGGAGTAGTTCTCTTTGAAGCTCAGTTGAATAGCTCCTCCAAGGGGATTGAATCGTATGGATGGAATTCAATGACTGTTTAATGGTATATATAGAAGTAAGAAAAGACTGAATGAAAATCGTTTTGTCTGCCCCAGTTCTGTCTATGCTGAAAGCTCTTGACTGAAAGATGGATTGGGGATGCATGAATATGGGTATGAAAGAATATTTTGATGGTACTTGCCATACGTTTCCATACAGTTTGTTGTCATGAGCTTGAAAAGCCATGCTGCATCAAAGAAACTTGTTAAGATCACTGTACCCTGGTTTGGGACTTCAGGCTAACGCCGGTTCACGATGTTATCACAATTGTCAGCAGGCATCTTTTCCTTTCATTTTATGATTTGTATTGACTTGCTAAAAATACAGACCCACAATGTTAAAGCGAAAAAGCGCTATAAACTCAAAGCCTCCATGGGTATCCCGTTCCCAACCGCAGGTTCTTGATGTCACTCACAAAGATATCAGAATACCACGCAGTTTCTTGGGTATCATCAAGTGAAAAGAACCTGAAAACTCGGAAATAAAAAGAGCAAAGTGTCACCTCCGAAGTATTTGATTCGACCTTTATTTTTCCTTAGTCCAGCATCCATTGTGCGTCATGGTTCTCTCCACTCTTCCTTGCTCAATGGCTTCTTTTTTCCTGGGCACCGAAGTCCTCGAACTCCTCATCGTACTCGTGGTTTTCAAGGGCATGCTCTCTGGTTTGCGCACCCATAACACTAGGTACTGGAAAATGAGCTTGAGACTGCAGCATTGGATCAATCCAGTTATTAGGAATTGATCGCATTCCTCCAAGTTGATTTGGATAGTATACATGATCAATAGATCTAAGGACCTGCGCATTTTGTCCAGCTATATATGATGGGATGCCATTACCACCATTTGCCGATGGTTCATTTGCAGGATTCATAACAGCTTGAGGTCCCTATGTTCTGGTCCCATACATTGACGCAGTTGAGCGTTGTGAAGGTTGAGGCTGAAAATTCGTGAATTGTTGCACTGATTCCACGTATGGCGGCGGTGGAACACTATTTCTGCCGTAGTTGGCTGTAACCTTTTGTTCGGGTCGACCATGGAACGATCCGGGGTGCTGGTTATGGCTGTATACAGCCTGAGTTTGGTGTGCTCCGTGAGATTCAGGGCGACTACCTTGGCTCATGGATAAATAAGCAGCGCCGGATGCCGGCATCGAGCCCAAGGCTCCATTTCGTGTCATTCCAGAGCTCATCACGCCATTTCCCAAAGACGGGCCCGTATAATGATTGCCTGCGTAGTTATTGTTGCCATAATTATTCCCATAATAGTCGCCATAATGGTCATCAATATAGCTATTGTGGATAGGGCCGCTGCTGGTCATTCCCTGATTCATCTGGCCAGTCATAGGATTTGGATCGGAGTATGGGTAGCTACTCATTCCACGATTGAATCTATCGACTGCAGGCATTGAACTGGCATATGCGGCCTGGGCCCATCCCTCATTAACCCCTTTAGATTCTGAATGTGATTCGAATCGACCGCTTTCTTCTAGCTTCAATTTCTTCGACTCAGGCTGTGGTTCTACCTCCGACATCTCGCGACCCTTTCTCTTACCGCGAAGCTTGGGTTTTTCCAAAAAAAGATCACGACCTGACTTTCCCTGGGCACGACGGCGACTAAAGCATGAGAGTTAGCACACATTCATCAATGAACTACATGATATCACTGTAGGGACTTACTTATTCAGTCTTTCCTTCTCCCAGACTTCGATGTGGATACCTCCTCTAAATGGCTTTTGCTGCTTAGACTGAGGTCTAGGCATACCCGCCTTCTCCATTGCGTCCGCCTCTGCCTCTTTCTTCAATTTCTCCTCGGCAGCCTTCTTTCGCTGAGTTTCAAAAACATCACGTGGCCCCTCGTTTGGTCGCAGCCACTGAAATTCTTCCTCGGTCATTCGAACTCTAGGTCTAGCGGCATCAGGTCGCGTCTCCCAGCCGGCTCGTTTCTTTGAAACTTGGCTAGCTTTACTACGTTGGTCATTTTCCTTACGTTGAGATACGACATTGTTGGTATTATCAACCCTGTTCTCTATACCGGCACGGTCGTTGCCTGCTCGTTGCATTTCAATTCCAGCTCCGAGGTTATTGTTGCCAAATGCTTGAAGGCAAGGGTAGGGTTGTGGGGCCTGAGCTGCGCCGAAATCTCCATGCGATGGATCAGGATACCGATGCGGTGCTGGAGCATATGTCGAATCATCTTCACTCTGCATTTGCGTGACCCGCCTATACTCATCATATTCTCCTCGACCACCTAGTGAATTATGCTCAAATATTTCTTGAGCGGCTGCAGCTTCATTCTGACGGAAAAATGGTTGCTGTACTGTCATTACAGGTGCTGATTTCTGAATTCTAATTGATGATTGAGATGTCGATCCCTGATCATTACTTGTGGCATGTTCATCATGGTTCATTGGCGATGATGGTATGGTTTGCGCCGACAGAAAGGTTTCATCGTATTGATGGAAGTTCAGAATACTCGCTGGAGACTCCTTTTCAGTCGATTCGATTAACTCGTCCATTTGATTTAGTGTTGTGACGTTATCCTTGGGTTGAACGTGGCTAGAAGTTGGGTCTTCGAGGCTATTCGTGTTACTCGTACCGCCTAATTGCTCCGAACTTTGAAGCACGGTAATTTGGGCAGTAGGAGCCTGCGAAGTTTGAGAACTAGCCATGTTCAATTCATCCTGGGCTGGATATTTCGCGGAAATTTCTTCAGCGATAGCTGGTCCAAATGAATCCAATATTGCTTGATCTTGTTGGGTGAATTCAGGGATGTTTTCTTCTCCATTTTGTTCGGAAAGTCCATTAGAATTTGCTCGAGTCGCCACTGCATTGGCATACCATGAATTGATCTCCTCCGGACTATTTTCATCTAAGGTATTCAAGAAATCATCTTGTCGTTCTTGACTTAATACACGGTTATCAAGACTTGGAATGTCGGCAGGTGGCGTATCGGTGGGATTTTGCTCACTGCTTGGCTCATTCGCAGAAGTGGACGATGTTACAATCGGATACTGCTCGTTCATCGTGACAGGGGAAGCATTTAGATCTGGATTTGAACCAATCGCGTTGAATTGATCAAAGTCTTCGGCTACTTGCCCCATCCAATCTGCATCGAACATTGTCGCGCCATCGAAATCATACAAAGATGTGTATTGATCTAGTTCTGCGTCGGTGAAGATTGATGCAGGTGCAGGCTCAGGCATGGATCCTGGGCTTCTCTTTGAAACATCGAGACCTTTGCCGTCAGCCTCTTTCATGTTCTCGAACATCTGTTCTGGACCAGGCATTGCGTCTTTGTCTGGAAAGTCGGACATTGACAAAGCTGTTGAACGATTGTTGAAAAGATTATTAAAGTTGTAATTGTTTTATGGCTTCAATTATGATGTTAATTTGATCTTCAAAATATATTGAGTCTTTATCAACTGAAAGAATTGACGAAATTATTTGGAAGTCGAAGTCAGTATGAACACGGTGCTTTTGTATTATTTCCATGCTCATCAAGAACCGTTCCTAGAAGTCCCAGTACTGTCACCATATAACCGTGATACCATCAACGACGGCCCAAAGAGGCTTGTATATATTGTCTACATTGTTCAATACAGCATTGAATAGGTTCGCGGTGTTACTTCTGTCACGCGTATATTAGTTTTCTATATTTGCTACATTGAACGCGCCGAAAAGTTACCGTATATGATCTTGGCTGTATAGCAACGACTTGTACGCTTGATACTTATTAATAGTTGGCATGTTATTACATCATCATGATGATTATTTACGGAAATATCTAGTGAATATAATGATGTTACCGAGTGAAGGGGTAAGTACGGTTTAACCCTAGACTATATAACTAGGAGTTGCGATAATTGAACTATTCCTGAAGTTTCCAGCTTGTTGAAAATCTGCCCATTATCCCTTTGAAGTAGCTCTTTCAACCATTGCATACTACACAATGAAGATGCCTTTTTGGAAAGTTATGCTTTGCTTATATATATATCAAGAACCTTCATAGTTCTCCGAGTCGAGTTTCTTTCCTTCTGACATCAAGAGCGTCGTAACGAATTCACGAAAGTTTGCAAACTCTTCACTTTTTATAAGATGGAAATCTTATTTCAAGTCCATAGTCATATGAGAGATACTTTGAGATAGATTTTCACAATTTTCACTGTTGTCAGGTTCACTTAGAGGACAGATATTGATGGAAACTTTTACAGGTAATTAAGCTGCGGAACGGTTACCCGCGGGGCGGATAATGGCCTCGACAGATAATCTACGGATAGTCTGTCTGCGGGGCGGGTGACTTATCTTGAGACTTTTAACTAGTATATAGATAGATTATAGAGCTTGCATAATTTTAATAGAGATCTCTGGTACCGGTTTAAGCCTGGTCAACACGCCTAATCACTTGCGATTCGATAGAAATATATGTGATGCTACGAAGCTACTTAAATAACTCTACAACGAACTTTTGAATTCTTGTCGTTGTAGCAAAGAAGATAAAAGAATTGAAGGCTAAAAAATATTTAGGAAAATCTCGAAAACTCAACGAAATAATTGGTATGTATAGTCCATTCACTGAGGTAATTCGCATGTACTAGGGATGGCTATGCGGGTCTCTTTTAAGACCCGCACTCGTTTATTCGCTCCCTACATATTCGGCTCGTATTTTGGAATTTTGGTCTTCAGATAGATAAGTAGTATTAATGATATTTTTTGTGAGCTTATGAGGTTTGAGAAGACTCAAGACGATTATGAAATAAATGTAATCAATTCTTGGAATATCAGTATTACTTCATCATGTTAGTATTATACTAAGTAGGGAATAAGTTTCTATGTGTAATAGAACGATTCAATATTATCATTTTTAGTTACTATGATACTAACTTGTCTAACTCCTATCACCAGCCTCACCTTGTGGGTAACTTGCAGATGAATATCACTTTATATACTTCATTAAATTATCATTTTATCAATTTTCATTGCGTACAGGATTTTAAGATCTAGAATTCGCAAATCTTCTCTGCCTGTTTTCATAGGATCTGGTTTCATCTTCTTTTCTTCGTGCCACTTGAAAGGCTTCAAAATCCTTGTGCCTGACGGGTCGAAGCTTAAAGTCTCGAGGAATTTTTCGACCAGTAAAGTTCTTCCTCTCTTCTGCTCTGGCCTTCTGACGGTGCCTAGTTTCAGTTAGTAGTGACATCTGGGAACTTCTCTGGGAAACTCACGCATTAAGTAGATTAATCATTCTTGTGGGCATTAAGATTGTTTTCATCCCAGCCTGCTGCGAGAATCTCATCCTTTCGGGAATAAATGCTTTATGGGGATGTTTATCATAGTCAGGATCTATGGCCTTCATCTCTTCCAATGACACGTTTACTCGAGACATACAGTACGAACGTTGCTCGACTCGAGGCTGAGAAACGTACTTGGTTTTGGCGAATTTGTTTCTCTTGGTGGGGTTGTGAGAACCCCGATTGATCTCATCCATTCCAAATCTACACTCCAGGTCTGATAGGCCCTCAGCAACATTCATACCACCGGCTTGTACTGCCTTAGTCTTTGCGCCACGGGTTCGGGTGCGCTTCCAAGGAATGGGGCCGTGATTTTCTTGTTGGCGGCTTTCTTGAATTCGCTTTTGGAGGATTGGGGCCTGATTGCCATGAGTCTCATTTTGACTTCCACTTTCATAGCCACGACTATTGACATTGAAGTACTGGATTGTTTGTTGTGGCGAATTCATGCTGTGTTCCGCAGATCGGTTGGCATTCAAATAATCGTCAGGAATTATCCGGTCGCTTTCGGACGTCCAATTCCCGTCTGATTGTGGATAATTCGTGAATTGAGTGTGAATTTGTGGAAACTGTGAAGGCCTGATGGACTCTGGAATTTGATTAGTAAAGTCAGAAATTCCATATTGACTGCACAATTGCTCAAGTCCAGTTGAAGTTTCTGTAGCTAATAGTCCACTTCCGAGAATATTCTCTTGGTTGCTTCCTGATAAACCTGCCATCCGATCATCGAAAACGGTTCCATCCCAGGTGTCATAAAAGCTTCGGTCTAAGTCACCGTTGCTTGTATGATAATGTGAGCTATTATCGTCACTCAAGATAAGTGGTTGCCTTTTATTACTGAGGGGCAAAGTTGTCTGAACTTGTGATGACTCGTTATTACCACCTCTGATTCCAGGAACAATTCCCCAGAGACGCTCCGTCTCGTCTGGACCCACTATTTCAAAGTCGCAGTCATCATCCTCTCAGTGTTCTTACTAGTATACGGTAATAAAACTGTGGCGCGTTTTAGAGATCTAATATAGTAGCTAGTGTGTATTAAAGAGAGATTAACTCATTCTTATATATATAATCTAGTATTAATATTTGTAAAAATATACAGAAAAACTGGAATTTGAAACTTAATATTATATCAAAAACAAGCCCAAAATTAGAACTAAGTCTATTAGAATTGTAAAATACAAAACAATACTTAAAAAAAGCAAAACTCGATATAAAATCATTAAAAATATATCTATTCAACCAAATTTTCGAATTCAAAATCATCTTTTATTTACGAATTTAAATCAAATTATGATTTCAAGTATTTGATATACTTAATAAAGAGTAAATGTAATTTATTTCTTTGTATAATAATAGTAATCTTTATTGAGAAGAATAAATATTTTATTGTAGTTAATATATTAGATGTATTAAATAAATCAAATATCATTTTGTTTAAATTGGGGTATGCTAATTATTGAATAAAGTTCAGCTATTATTTGTAGAAATCTTGAATAATGTTAAAAGAAAATGTAGCAAAATATTTTGTATATTTATTCATTATATTATAAGATACCTTTTTAGCTTACATATATATAATAAGGGTATTTGAGGAGTATTTATTCTTAAGTATTGATTGAGAATATTTATTAGCTTCGACTTTATAATTTTGTTCCTAAAAGTATTTTATAGTGCTCCTCCATTTTGTAAGCTATATAGGGTGGTTTTCTTATTAAGATTCTTCGAAATAAGTCTATTTATAATAAGAGTGTAAAACGATAATAGTAATATAGTATAATAATTGATTACTGAGAATATAATACTTTTCAAACTTTGTCCATCTATTATTGATGCAAGATTCTAGAAATGAATTATTGATATATATAATTTAATTAAGCTTAATTAGTTTTATTAACAAATAAAGAGGTATAGAATAAAGAGATATGGAATAAGGAATGTGGGAATAAAGAATATAGGAATAAAGAAAAAAAAAAGAATAATATATATCTTTCCAATCTCAAAATGCTATAGCAAAAACTTTATTGTAGGTAGTGTTCTATTAAGAGTAGAATGATCCCTTTTAGTAAATTCTATTACATCTTTTAAAACATTAAAAAAGTAATAAATCTTGCATAATTAATCAAAATCATTATTATTCAGTTCAAGCTTTGCTGGGAACTCTTTTGGGTATCTAATCCATTACTTTTTATAGGTCTGAAATACTTATGGAATAAGGAATATGAAAAGCAAATTATTAATAGAGTTCTATTGAGTTGAGTTATCTTTTGCGAGTCGATATTCTGTAAGTCTATTCTATTACTATAATAAATAAGGTGATTTGTTAATCTTTATAATAAAATTGTAATATTTGTTAATAATACCCTTTTTCTTTTAATATTCATAATTCAATTATAATATTAGATTGATATCGGTAATAAGAGTTTCAAGATTGGAATCAGAATCAAAAGTATACTTTTCAGGTATAGTATCTTTAAATAAAAATGTTTTTGCTAAGAAATTAATACAATAAGTAACATAACTTATGGTGAACCGGGTCATATAAGAAACCAGATTACAAAATTCAATTCTTTATATATGATCTTATTCTACAAGCTATACATTCATCCAATTCCAACTTTAAATCATTTGAACTACTTTCTAATTCTTCAATTGAACATTTACATAGTTGTTTTTGTAGCTTTTTCTCCTTAGGCTTTTTTTCTGCCTGATATACGATTTTTAATACTTTCTTACTACTAAAAACAAATTAACCTTATAATTTGATTCTCTTACTTTTAGTTCTTTTTTTTCGAATCTCAATTACTTCTTGAACATTAGTAAGCTATTTCTGAAATAGGACTATCTCAGTATTTTGAAATTCTACAAGTTTAATTATTCTTTTGGTATATCGATGAGTTGGTGATATAAAAGAATTATTATTTGCTAGAGCTTTATTAAAGATCTGATTTGCTTGTTTTAGTTCTGTTCCATCTGGAGGAGAACTCTTGAGTATAGATAAATCTAGATCTTGATTAGTAATTCTTATTTGTGGAGTAGAAGATTGTTGGGAAAAGTTAAATAATAATATATTGAGTACTTTTTGTGGGGCAAAAGGTACTAAACCAGCCCCTTTTTAGCTAGTTTTAATATTAAAAGAATTGAATACTTTTTTTTTAATTTTTTGAAAAAGTTCTACCTATTCAGCTCTTTGGATTCGCTTTATATTAGCTCGAGAATATCAATCAATTTCTAAAGTATGATATTGTTTTATTGGCTTATATACTGTAATATCAAGTGGCTAAAGCAAGTGGGAATAATGAGGAGGTAGTATAAGTAAATCGATATCCTTTTTTATATAAAAAGTAATAAAACTTTTTGTAATATGATTTGAATGGCTATCTATGATTAAAAGTCGAGGTTGGTCATTTGACACTTTTTTGGATTTTGGTTTGAAAACCCTTTTTAGTTATTCTAATCCATAACTATTTGAGGTCTATCCATTTGTGCTAATAAAGAATTGCTAGTTTTGAGGTGTATTCTTTGGAATCTATATAGAATTTGTATTCTGGGCTTTGAAAACGATTATAGGTGATAAAGCCTTTTTAGCTGTATTGATATATTCAAATGTAGTTATTTATTTTTGCTTACTAATTGTAACTTTCCAATTCGATTTCTAAATAGAATCAATTATAATGTGTATATTTTGAGTATTTCTAATTCTAAATCCGATTTCGTTTATATTATATATATTATTTAATTTATATTTTTGTTTAATAAAATGTGTGCGAAATGTGTCAAACCAAGCCTAAATATTCTCTGGAGTTGCTTTTTTAGTTCGATTAGATTCTAATTGATGTGAATAGTATGTTTTAAATTCTAAATGTGGTTTTTGGAATTTATAAATCTATTTGTGGTTTATAGGTGGAATTTCTGTTGAGGTAGGGTTTCGAGATGATGTGATTTGAATGTGTCAAAAACGAATTTCGTTGGTTATTTTCTTTACTAATATAGGTGTAGCAGGGAATCTAGTGATTATAAGTTGTGAAATTTATTGTA
Organism: Botryotinia convoluta; assembly: GCA_004786275.1. NCBI lineage: Eukaryota > Fungi > Ascomycota > Leotiomycetes > Helotiales > Sclerotiniaceae > Botryotinia > Botryotinia convoluta. The sequence goes on from PQXN01000411.1 coordinate 13,212, forward strand.
TAAGAGTATTTTCTTTTGTGTTTGAAAGAATTTGAGTCATTTTGTGGGATTGAGTATATGATTTCCTTTTAGCGATTTTAATTATGAGAGTTGATTTAAGAACTTCAAAATACTTTGTAGTCTTTCTAATTGATTTAAATTCCTTCAATTGAAGTGTAATAATAGTATTCTGTATTTTCTTTTCAATTTGAAAAGGCTTAAGAAGTGATTCGATATATATAGCAAAATTTATTGGGGTTTGAAGTCAGTGATAGGCTAAATGTAATCCGGTTCCCTATATGACCCGGTTCACCATAAGTTATGTTATTATATCGAATTTAATTTTGTATCCCATCCCATTCGATTTTGTATTTATTACTAAGATCTAATTATTATTAGTATCAAAATAAATAAAATAAAAGAGATAAAAGCAAAAAGGGCTTATAATTGAATAAATGAGTATATATTGTATTATTATTTGAAGTATTATTCAAAATTAAGTAATCTAATTTAGTTGCAATCCCCTATTTATCAATCTCATCAAAAAGCATCTTTGCAAGATTCTTACTAATATAATCCCCCTCGATCTTTTATAGTATTAGTGTGATAGTATAAAGTTTATCTTTTTTATTGATAAACTGTGTTTTTGCATTCAAAAAATTATGCCTATTTGGAAAGGTTTATATATTATAAATAATATGAATCTTGCTTCGAGAAGAATGCATTTCTTGTTTGATTTTAGCTTTATTGTTATCGAAAGTGTGTACAATCTAATTGGAAATAGTGCGATAAGAGATAGGTATTTATATATTTGATTGTTTATTAAGGTAAACAAAAACTAATCGAAATTCGTTGTATTTGAAGAAATTAAGAAGCAAAGAGTATCACACAAACAATTACACTATAAGAACCTCAAGAATAAAGGGATTGATAATATATTTCTAGGGAAAATAACTAAAATCATTTTCTTCGTTAATTATTCTTTTATATTTAAAAGGTATAATTTTGTATATATTAGTAAAAGCTTATTTGATTATAACCTATATATACTATTATTATTCTTTACGAGTTGAAATATCAATAATTTAATATATATCTTTCAAATGTGCAGATATAATACGAGTATTATTAGATTCAAGATATTTAATTTTATAATAATTATATTGCTATTCAATCTTCCCCTTTTTAGTAAAATAAACAATTTGTAGATCTTCATTTGACATATACTTTTATATCTATACTTAATATCAATGAGCTACTAATACTGATTGATTTGTAAGTATATTGGGGCCTTCGATATTAGGTGATAAGGTAGGTGATGTTGTAGGTGGGTTTAGATCGAATGAATCATCTTGCGAAAAGTTAGGTGTAAATTGTATTCTAATTATAGGGTTTGAAGCTTTAGATTGAATAGAGGAGTAAAATTGAGGTACAGGTTGAGGACGAAGGGTAGGATCTTTATATAAAGTGGGATTAATAGAACTAAGAATATTAGAGGTGTGAGTAGAGAACATTTTGATAGAAAGTATTGAAGATAATAAGAGTTTTGATAATAATAAAAGGATTTGATAATAACCGATTTCCCCACTATGTGCATGTCCCTACTACATGCACGACTTTGAAAATATCGATATTATAGCTTCAAATATTGATGATATACCTTTAGAGGCTTGTATAAAACTTGCATTACATTATTTGAAAGAGGTTCAAGCTTCTAAATACATTCAAATAGTTAATTTTTTTAAAATTGATTGATCTATGTTTTCTTGGTGGTATAGAGGTAAAACCACCTCAAGAAAACAATTCCTCTCCAATACAGAACAAATGCTTTCTAATAATCAGGAGAAGGTTTTAGTTAATCAAATCAATAAGCTAATACAAAGATCTATCCCTTCTACAAGCTGTATAATCAAAAACTTTACAGAAGAAATCCTGAATAAAAAAATGAGAAAGAATTGGATTAGTAATTTTGTCAAAAAGCATTCAACACGTTTTAAAAGTCAATATCTCTGTTACATTAATAATTTGTGTGTGAAGGTTAATAATATTACTATATTTGATTACTTTTATAATTTAGTTTGAGCTATTTTTTATTGTTATTGATTTTTATTATCTAAAACGCTTTTGTTAATACCCATCTTTTTTTAATTTAGTTAATAAAAGTAACTATAAAATACAATATACAATCAAAAGATATATACAATTAGAACAAAAAGAGCTTTATAATCGATATAAGAAGGACTATAAAGAGAATAATAAGTACTAGCACCTATAATAAAAGCAAAATGACAAAAGCTAAGCAAAACAGATTAAAAGAGTTTATTACTCTATTAGCAGCTATATATACTGATAGAACAGCTCTCCCTCCCGCTCTTATTTATAAAAGAGATTCAAAGAATCTACAAGATACACGGGTTCAGAATATAGAAGAAAAGGATAAAACCTATTTTGAAGTTTCAAGTAATAAATAATCGTCGAATGCTTTTAGTCTATATTGGTTTATAAACATATTCGATCTTGTTATATATCAAAAAACAAATGGAAGATATTGTCTACTTATTGTTGATAATTATTCTAGTTATATCAATATAAAATTCCTTTCAAAATATAATAAATTAAAGATTATTATCTTAATTCTTTTCCCTCATTTTATATATCGACTACAACCTTTCAACATTAAAACCTTCAGTACCCTTTCGACGAATTATAATATATTATTGAATGATTTAATATACAATAGCAAAAAGATTATTGATATAATAAAGCATATATTTTGAAGTATATTTAAAAGAGCTTGGAAACTCATTTATACAAAGCATAATATCTTATAATTCTTCAAAAAAAAGGGTATATATTCTATAAATAAAGTCTTACAATTGACTATATTACTCCGGAAACTACTTCTACGCTATTTACATTGTTTAAAACTTGTAGGGATATTCTTGCTACACTATATATATCAAAAGCGATGTATAAAATGAAATTAGAATTTCGTTGCGCTTCTACCTATAAGATTACTTTAAAGCTTTTCAAGACTATAACTACATTAAGAACTGAAACTGTTATACAGGGGTATAGATCTAAAGGTCTAGAAGAGATTCTAAAGTTTGAAAAAAGGAAAAGAACTCATTCAAAGCATTTAAATCTTATTGGAAAGGAAAGGAATGGTATATTTTTATAATCACCCTCTATTATTATTAAAGCTAGAGTATATTAAAAAGATAAAGCATTTAAAGAAAAGTAAAAGAGGGAAACTAAGCTTTAAATAAAAACTGAAAAGAAAGTTGAAAAGGAATAAAAGGAGATTGAAATAAAAGAGAGGGTATTGCAAAAGGAGGTTGATTATTAGATTATATGTGACACGAAGGAGGAAATCAAAAAGACTCTAAAATCAACAAAATCTCTAATTAAAAGAGATAAAAAGCTTTCAAAAACTTTTTCTATTATAGATCTAATATCTATAAAGACTATAAAGCTCTCTGACGTTGTAGAGGCTAATATTTCGAAGGGGAAGGAGGAGGGGGTCATATTGCGATCTAGTAGAGGGCGAACACTACGAGTTCTATCGAAATTCAAAATTTGAATATTGTATTATGTTTTTAGATATTATTATATCTTGTCATTTATCAATCAAATTGCTAGCTCTTTATCTTATAAATTGGAATTGTTATTAATTTTTAAAGTGATTCAAAATGGGTGATCGAGATCGTGCACATAGCAGGGACGTGCACGTAGTAGGGAAATCGGTTAATATATAATTAAAAACTTATTAAAATCACTATTTTATTAATCATCTCTTTAACTCCCAAATTATTAAGATTGATGCAAAGAATATCCTAATAATCATTTTGAGGATTAAAATATTCAATAATATCAATAAAAACCTTAATTATTGAAGATTTGAGCTCAGTAAATCAATAATATAAAGGGGTGATTGATTTTATTGAAATCTAATGATAACCTCAATTTTCAGCAATGTAGTAAATTCCATACCAATAAAAATCCTGTATTTGTATATCTTATTAGTGATATTCAATATTGCCTCAATATTGAATATCTTCAGTGATATGCAAATCAATATCACCTATATAAATATTTTCAAAAAAATGAATACGTACCACCATACGGATCAATATACGGAATACGAGCAATACTAGTAAGAACACTGCATCCTCTGTGGACTCAAAAGCTGACATACTGTGCACAGTAACAAGATCAGTTCCATTTCGGAAAATCTGGTCTTGGTGGTTTGCACGCTGCTGTGTCAACTGCTGGTCGCCCCATCTTGAACTATCGAAAGAAGTGTCTAATTCTATATTTCAACAGTTAGCTTGGATCTCTGACTGGAACAAAAGATCAAAATACTTACCATCCAAGTTTGTAAGGTGCGCCCCTTCTTCATTGTCACTTACATCATTAAATCTATTGAGAGCAGCTTCTTGGATTTGGGGTCCTTGAACTTGGGGCTCTTTGATTCGAGAACTCTGCATTTCATCCATTCCAAATGGCATTGATTCATACACTGATATGTTTTTGGGGTCTGGTTGTCAGCTTAAGATCTGTATCTTCATGTTCAAATTGCACTTACCATTATGTTCAAAGATTTTCCCACGGGAGTTGAGGAGTCGTGCCCTGCTTTGAGCACCATCGATATCAGATGCTGGTTCGTCTTGGCTTCCTACCATGATGTGGCCATTAAGAGTGTATTGATTGATTCCCGAGTTTATGCCGGATCCATAGACCCCATTCCGGTTGGTCGTGTTGAAGTTGGTGTTCATCTTGCTTTACAATCGGTTTCGTGGAGAAATTCTCAATGAGTTCACAAGATGTTGAATTGCGTTTATCATACAATTCCTGGATAAATGCAAGTTGTAATTTAGAAGATAGATTAATTGTATTTAAATATCTTGGTACTGTGAATAAAATATGTGAAGGGGTAGAGGGGCCGTGTGAACGCGCTGCCGCATGCGCTACTTAAGCGAGATACTAATACCTACTACGGCACCTAGTATGTGCTTCTGACATATGTGTGTATACCAAAGAGAATACTATACGGCTTTTGGTGTCGTATATACCGCTATGTTTTGGTCAGCATTGAATAATTCTAGTGAATTTTTGCTTTTCAATCTCATAATTCTCCATGAACCGGGAACTTATGATTCGAGTCATTGAATGACTTTGGTACTTTAAGTATCTTATTTGTAATTTGTGGTTAGTTTGTTCCAGTCTCTCTGCTCTGCTTTCTCGTGAAGCCTCGGAACTCTGTCGTGAATGTATTCTATAGATAATTGCTATTATCCCATTGCCAATTGAAATAACAACAGTTGATGGAATTTTAAAAAGCCATGGGATTGAGAAGCGAGGGCTAGAAAGAGATGATAAGCGTTGTAAGATAATAGAATGATATTACTTTTGTGCGAATTCATCACTTATTTCTGATTCGCGTATCTACTTGTACATTCATTCACTTGAATTTGGATGAAATGTTCAATTTGAACTCGTGTCAGGAGAAAAAGAATTTGGGAAATTTATTACTCAGTTCATTTTTTAAAAAGACCATTATGACATACTGCGAGTATACGCGAAATAATATCCCTATCATGATCTAATAATTATGGCTTTGTCTGCTCTAAATGTTAGTTCTTGCTTTTGTTATCAGCCAATATCAAAATAAACATGATTTCAGAAGAAACAAGGGTTGCTGGAATATGAATTAAGTAAGTAATGGACATGAATTTCTTAAAAATGAGCTTCAATGGATGGTGTTGACAGTCAAAGCCTTGTGAATAAAGAAACCAAGGGGTAGCAAAACTCTGAATACGAATTTTTGAATTGATTGGGACACATGGCGAGACTACTGGTTCGGATTTCATTCTCTCACTTCCTCGATATCATTGGAAAATATAGATAATACATGGAAGTTTGTATTAAGATAAGAGCTATAAATTATTGTGTGAGGTTTTTTGGAAGTATCTTGAGCAGGCAATCTTCTTTTTGTTGCTCAATTTATTCAGCTATCGTTGAAGCTATATAAATATTGCTCTTACCGATGACTCTTGTCCCTCCATATTTCTTTTGGGATCACATCGTTTGATGTGTGGCTTCTCGACTTCCTTCAGAGAGTTGGCATAATTTGTCTATTAATCAATTGCATTCTCTGGACGTACGAACACGATTGTATCTGGATAATCTCCAAGCACTGGATTTGAGATTCAGCTAGTCATCGTGTTCGAATATCGCAGGAACTATGATGTGATCACTGGATAGAATCGCCCTCTAGCTCAGGGTTGTACCGCCTATGGTCGGCCATTCGTCTCATCCGATTTGTCCATGAATTAGAAACTCCTCCCATTTGCTTTTTTCTCAACCACTCATCACGACATTCCCGAAGTCGACCATTTGGACAGTAGGGCTTAGGTACAAATTTTTGTACGTATGTTCCGGAAGCGGAGCGCTTCATACGCTCATTCTCCTCATGTGCGGCATTCCGACGGTGTCTAAAGATTGGTCAGTGACAGATTTCTATAGTAAAGTGCAATGAGACTCAGTGGTAAAGAGATCATAAAGGGTACTCACTCATTTAATAACTCTACTTGATCCCAGTCTATTTGGAAAGACTTCATTCCATTCTTGGCGTTCGTCATATCTTTGAAGGCTAATCGAGGATTCTTCTCATATTCAGGATCAATGAGCTTCATTTCTTGTTCAGTCATCAAAACACGTGGATAAGTGAACTCAGTACGTGTTGTCCAAGGTCTGCGCTTTCTCTGAATTGCTCCCTTATTCTTCGACTTTCTGGTCTCTGGAGCATCGCTATCTGAACTATCCGATTGAGTATCTGCATTCAACTTTTCAGTTTGCGTGTTTTGAATGTTTCTGTCGATCAAGTTCTGGCTCCCGTGGCTTTGATCTCCCATCGTGGTGGTGTGGTTATTATTATAGTTATTGACCGGGATAGATTGACCAGCTGCTGAACTAGATGAAGCAATTGGTGCTTCGAGATTTGTCTGTTCGGCTAGAGCCGGAGTATCTGTTCTATTCAAGTTACTTTGGGCATAATAGGGTTCTGTCGGTGCTATTTTGCTGTGAGTTCAAGCTCTTAGTTTCTCGGAAGAGGGGTTATGCTTACCATTTGGATCTAGGACTTCCGGATACAATGTTCTTGAATCATTCTCATTTGACAATGGATAGTTAAATTCCTCGTCTCGCTGGCGAATCTGTTCAAGGATTTCCGGTGAAGGATCGATCCACCGTGAATGCTGGCTGTCATACATCACGTGACTCGGATCAACATAATTGCTGGACTGATATTGTGCCAATGGATGAAGATAGACCTGCTCCAGAAACTTTTGATTATCCTGGACTTGCTGCTCAGATGTCATGTTACCATCCATTCGTTGTCCATAGTTTGTGTTCTTCATTTTTCCTGTTTTGAAGACGAGGTTGGAGAAAAATCTTTCGAAGTAAAATACGGTGAAATTTGTGATGTTGTGCAATAATTGAAATTGTTGATGAACTTATTTAAAGTTCGTTGAGTAAAGAGTAGTGATTTGGATGTATCAAGACCTTCTTGCTAACTGATGAAGAAAGCTGTTTTTAGATTTTGGAAGATAGTAACATCGATCTATGTCTGAACGAAGCCTTATATGTCTATGTAGATAAATACTGTACGGCTTCCGATGCCAGGCATATTGTTTACAATACGGTAGATATTTATGAATTCATTGATGTAAACTATGTTTTCTATGGTAGTCATCATACAGTACAGCGCCGTAGCATAATCGGCGCGCGAATTAGAAGAACATTCGTAGATGTAGAGAGATATGTACGACTCTACAGTACGAGCTCATGGTATCATAAACAATTAAAGTGGCATAGAACTACGGCCGTATAGTTGCTGTTGTAGTTTGACTCTTCCAGCAAATTGGAATGTCACAGAGATCAATTGAATGGTCAATTCATGGTCGCCTACGATTAATTTTGAGATAACCTTACCCCATTGCCATGCAAGACGTCATATAGCTGTCACTTAGGTTGAATTCTCAACTGCTTTGAATGCTTTCAATGCATTTTTCCATTGGTCTTATTTCTTCCTAGGGCTCAGTGCTCAGGAAACTGCTCTAGGTTCTACAATGCTTATGATATTTGCTAAGGTTTCAGAGAGGCAAGCCATAATTTAAGGCTAGTTGATGGTCTCTATCTCAGAAGGAAAAGTAAGACAAGAAACTTTCGAGTTATAAAGTCACGTATCATTATTTTCATATACCTGCTTTGGCAAATCAGAAATTATTATGCCATGGAATCCACCTCGAATTAGCTTGCTTGTCTGACGAATGAAACTTTTAGAATACATCTAACTGCTTAATAAGACACGACGCCTCAATCAGAACAGTGTCGTTAAATGAACTCGGCTCGTTCCGACTTTGATTGGCGTGGAAGATATAATAGGAGACTACTATTCGGTAAGTGACTCTCCTTATATCCATCCGATTGGTCCAGTATGCGTCTTATCGAGTTTTCGGATAATTAACTTACCTTACTAGCACCGATATGTGTAAATGATGGATTGAAGTACGAATTCTGATTCGGAAAAATGACACGAAAATTATAGATTCCTCATCGAGGTGATTATTGTTCTTGTTTCGTATCGTTACACTGATGGTATGGAAGGCGAGGTTGAATTCTATTAGTCTGCAATATAAAAACTATGACCCCATACAACGTGGAGTCTCTAAAACATTTATAATTCAACATATAGATACCCATATTGTTTAAGGACGGACCTTTAAGCTTAATCGTGAGATAGAGATTCTAGAGCACTTGTTTCTAGACCACGAACTCTGGGATCCTAGCTACGATTAGATATACTATAAATGGAAATTAGACAATTTGTTCAAGCGATCCGATCACAATTCTCGTGAACAGTTTTGCAATTACTCAATCACGGAAACCTAGAGCCCCCTGACAATAACTAACGAACCCATTTAGATGACCCCGCATTTCGCTAAGAATTTTCTCAAGTGTGATTGGTCACCTCTAGAATGTCGCGTGATTGGCTAGCAAGATCCTTCTCTTTACAAGATTTGACACAGCACAACAGAATAAGAACGGGTTAGAGAGGGCACTTTAATGGAATGCGAGTATTTTTGCTAAAAAATGTCGCTCAATGTCTAAATTGCTGCAAGCCAAGGTTGCTAACCTTAAGGCGAAGGAGAATCCCATTCGCTGTGAAGAGAAAAGTATTCTGCGATGTGATTGGCGGATCAGTCCGGAAGGATGGGGGTAGGCACCAGCTTATCTTTCAATTCCTGCAACGAACTCCAAGAAAGTTGACACCAAAATGTCATCACCAAACTCCAACCCAATCCTTTCACTCGCAGAAACTCAAGATGCCCGTGAACTTGCTGCCCTCACCACGAGGGCCTTTGAAGTAAGTGATACTGTATATCCGATTATATGGGGAGACACCGAACCTGGGGTTCATGATACCGCTGTGATGTTGTTGTTCAACCCAATGCAGAGAGAAACTATAGTTACCTGGAAAGTAGAGGTCGACGGGAAGATCGTGGGTTATGCTCGTTGGTCGTTACCTAAAATTTCTGAAGTCGCAGAGGTAGACACGGGTGAGAAAAATGAAGAAAACGATGAAAGCGCCACAGCGCAACACAAGAAGAAAGTAGAGGAGGGATGGAAGACACCTGCTGGTATGAACTTCGATCTATTCATGCGAAAGGTGAAGAGTACAGTTGAGTGTCAGAAACGTGATTATGATGCAGAAAGAGACATGTGTAAGTGAAACCCTGATTTCTTTGAACCTTTACGTCTTTCCAATTTTTAGCGTACACTGCTTACCGTCTAGTTCTTTATCTCTGTTTCGTCGATCCAGCATACTACAAACAAGGAATAGGAAATCTGCTGCTTAAATGGGGACTGAGTATGGCAGATAAGGAAGGCAGAAAAATATGTTTGGTTAGCACCCCGCAAGCTCGAACTTTCTATGAGAAGAGTTGATGGCTGGTAAAGGAGAACCTGGAGATTAATTTCGAAGCATATGGGAGAAGCGAAATCTATCAACGGAGTTGGATGATCAGGGAAGCTCGAGCCGAAGAAGGCTTGTAGGTCTGCGATTCTGGAACTTTGCACATCTAGGCTAGCAATTAATTTCTATAACAAAATACACTTGTTGATAATGTGTTTCAAGCTCCAAGATATTTCTGGTCGTCATGTCAGATTCTCTGCTATCCATTAACCAAGGAAAGTTCCAATAAGGACAGACACGAAAATTCAAAACTTATTTCATCATCAACTTATATACCACATACCTTATCGAACGAAGTAGGCATAAGTCATCTGAATTCGAAAATGTGAAATTAACAATATCCTAGCTGCTAAGATCTTACCAAGCTACCCATCATAAATTGGGAGAGCAAAGCCCGTATGTTACAATTGTATCACTAGGGGCAGTCGCCAATCCAGTGCATCTGGAATTTCGGCAGAGTTGGGGGTCAATATCATGTGGCCCCGATTTACGGAGAAAATCTGACTAGACATCAAGATTTGATGGACTAACCAGATGCAAAATCTTAATTGAAATATATGCATAGTTGAGACGTTAGTGTACTCAAAAATGAGGCAAGAAATTGGGTAAATGAAATAACCACGCATGCAAAATACTTCAATCCTCCAATACGTCCGAACACATGACCTTGTCTAAACACCCACTTTAAATTGATACTTAGAAACATACAGAAGACTCAATACACTTTTTCCTTTATCAGCCCCTCGAGCTTTCCACAATGAGTCGTCCCTTTCAAAGGTCCCCTTTTTTCTCGTTTCCAAATACATTTATTAACCTCCCAAATGGCCCTCGGACGATTTGGATGACCTGGATATATTGACTCGAAGTTATGATTCTTGGAGGTTAGTAAATAAATAATAATAATGATATTATAATAATAGTGGAAAACTTAGTCAGTTTTAGCTATAAGGGATAAATCGAATATATATG
>PQXN01000412.1:0-23883 GCA_004786275.1 Botryotinia convoluta
ACCTGGTCTAATTCTAGGTTTAGTGGCGGAGTAGGTCTAATGGCCTGATCCTGATTTCAATTTAGTTGCCTAGTATACCTATTATAGAATTTCACACCTATGACACCGTAGCATTTAATTTATACGTCCAATTTCCCATTGCATACGATCTATCGAATGACACTATTCGTAAGAGCGTGCCTAGGTACTCAGGGCAAGTATCATATAATGAATCAATGAAAATACTCCGCCACCGCTCTTCCACCCTGGCTGTACTAAAATGGACAGAAGTACGGCGAAAATGATTGAACGTAAACCCCACTTAGATCGACGGTGGATCGGAAGGTGATTTTAGTATAGCTTCAAATCAAATCTCAGTTTGGATCACCTTGACAAAAGACAAGGACAATCACACCACCATGAGATGTTAAGTTTGGGCCTTTGGTGAAGCATTTCCGCGTGTATGAATCTTCACAATTCTTGGTGACGACTAATTCAAATATAAGTGATGCGTTAAAGCCTAAAGTAGTATCCAAAACCGCATCATGTAGCCCAGTATCCTTTTGGAACCGAGTAGATGAGAAAAATAGTTATAAATACCCCATACATCAAGATCCGAGGGCATCATCAATCGTTAAGAGCGAAGAACTTTGATGCTAGTCAGCGAGAATAACATTTGTTGAAGGCCAAACAAACCCATATTATGCATCTGGATGAAGCTAAATTCTTCCTCCAGAGAATTCCTTTTGTAGAGTGTCTAACTCGAATTTTTGATATCATTCACGTGAATGTTCTTGAAAAGTAAAAAATCTCTATGGAATATTAAAACACTTTGATTGCTCCAACTGAATGTCATACCTGTCATCAGCTTCAAGAAAGCCTGTTTCACACTATTATGAATCTCTCTTGTCATAAGATTATAACAACGAAGCGCGGAGACAGATTCGGATTAATTGTGTCGGATGTAGAGGAATTCTTGCTACCTCGCTTGTTGGTAGTATTAATATTAAATTAATACGGTTTCGATAAAAAAAGAAGTAGCATGGTGCAGCGATTTAGCTTGACAGCTCAACAAACACCAGTCTCGCCAATTGATGACGCCGCTCTATACATCCCAACCGGATTGTCCGATGATAGTCTGTCTACGTTCAGATTTAGGACTAAAGGTTCAAATTTAGGGTGCACTAATCAATTAATCACATAGAGGATTCAGCTACTTCTTTTTTTATTTACTTTTTCCCCGAATAGTTTTAACCATTATCAATGAGATATGTGTTTTTATACTATTTGGCTTATTCATCGAGCTGCCTGGTAATAAATTCAAGGAATCGATCCGTCAGTTTGCTTATTCCCATTTTTACTGGCTTCAATTGGACGTAGATTTTGTTAAGTCCATCGATTGATCGCCTCAGAAATGATTCCTTGATAGCGGGGTAACAATATCCTAAGATAGTACCTAATCTGAGGTCCACCACGTGCAGCCACAGTATGACCTTGGAACGTGAGGGCGATTTTGCGCGGAATCTACTCAATTAAGGCTATTATTTAGTCCCACTTATTCAACTTCACGGTCTCAATTTTGTGGGACTTTATATCATGAATAGCGACTACAGACTCATCCATAGCATACTCGCATGTGCAATTCGTTACTAGTGAATGTAAACTAAGGACCCTTCCCAAGTTGAAAGATTGCTAGTAACTTTGATAATGTTGATACTCTTTCGATATGCAAACGCAGAACTCACTTACAATCATAAAGTCACAAAACTGAGTAGTGTTCGTTTCTATGCCCATCAAACATGGTCTGTGAATCCTTCTGAGTGGCCTTTTGAGGTCAGGAAAAGCATCTTCATCCTATGCGTAGAACTCTTAGTAGTGGCTATGTTCTAACTCTCTACAAGTTTCTCACGAAAGATGAGTGTGCCATCTCGGCCGATACTTTGTAACACTCATGGTCAGTGATCCCATAATTCTCCTTTCCCAAGTAATGCCCTCTTATATCACAGGTGCTGTACTCTTTTGATTGATAATTCCATGCTTGTTACTACGTTTCATAAATTAATTCGGTATTTCATGCTAAGCAAGATTATGCAACTCTCCTGGTGGCATCACAACTTCCAAGCACTTCTTAACTTGGACATGCTATTCCATACTACTTCATTAAATTCGCTTTTCGCCTACTTATCTGATCATCATTATGGTCTGATCTAATCTGTTGAATTGTGGAGCAACTAAAACAGAATAAGGTTATAAGGGTTATAAGCGAGCATTGATGAGACGAGAGTAATGAAATGATTGTTATTAGTATTGATCATCGAAGAACCATTCCTTATTTTCAAAGAGATCAAGATTGTGTGATATTGCTTATTGTAGAAAGCCTGATTGTGCCGAGTGTCTGATCGAATTTTTCTATAAAGTTAGTGGCATAGTCCTAGACAACAAGGAATACCCTCTAGAAATAACAGGATAAATTAACGCTCAGCACGAATTCTAAGGTCTATCGATTCGAACTAAATCGTGAAATATCCCGTTTCATATTTTACTACAGCAACTAATTACGGATTCAAGAAGTGTAGTGTGGGATAGATTTTGAATTCATGGGGTGCAAGAAAACGTATGAAAATACATTTACGCGAGCTCGCTTGTTGGTAGTATGTATATCAAAGTAAAGTAATAAAAGTCAAATAGAAGTAGTATGGCGCAGTGGTCTGGTACCTTGCATAAGTCCATCAGCCCCTTTGGAGAGAGCGAATTTCCTTGGTTTGATCGCGTTGTGCTTTCATATCAGGATGCATGCCTCTCTTTCCCTCGCAGTGCTTAGCTTGCTGGTCGAGCTGTGCTTCTATTTTATATATATATATATTTTTTAGTTATCTTCTTGTGCTTCATCTCATACCTCAGTGTATCGCCTTTTTTCCCTATGTTCGTACATGCATACCTATTAGATCATTATCAAGTGTTTGAGCCAAGCATCTCAGTCATCTTATCTTACTCATTCCTTTGAATTTCTAGGCTGCCGTCAATACTCGATGGCACAAACTGCTTGCTGGAGGGAACCAGGAGAACCATTACAATGGTTTTCTGCCAGCTTTATAACGAGAGGGACGGCTGTACAAAAACCTGGTGGAAATCACATAGAACTATTTGCCTTTGCAACTTATATATAGTAGTGGTAAATGCTTAATCGATTCAGTCTATCTATAGCTAATGCTAAGCTGACCATTCAATGTGCCTGTATGTGTCTAATTGAATAAAGCAAGTAAGAAAAACAATTAAAACTCACCGTCCTCCCCTCCCCCTCCGGATGTCCTCCGAATCTCCCATAGTAACGTTCCGTCCTGTCCAGCACTTATACCTCGTGATACCTATATTTTGAAGACGATTAATAGTATAATATTTCGATTCCAATCTACGAGTTAGTAAAGTGTGACCGCTGGTTTATATAAAAATTTATTGTCAATGTAGTTCTTATTCATATCTGATATTCTAAGATTCAATTTATATATTTCTTCTCTTATTGCATACGAATCCATCAAATGGTTCTGTTTGCGAAGATGTCCTTTCTTTCTGGCACACCTATTTCATCCAGCTCTCACAATACCTTGGAAATCCAATTTACTATTGTGCTCAATTTGTTCCAAGCCCTGCTTCATGATAACTTATAACTACCAATAGTCTCGTTACTTGCATGTCTTTTGCAACTTAAATAATGTAGATGGCCTTTAAAGCAAGACTGACCCGGAGCCCTTATGTGAAGCGCAAGTAAAGATCAACAGGACGGGCAAGTGAATTTTTGTAACACGTAATTTCAATTCACTCACTCGCCGGAATTTCTTTCTGATTTGAGTTTTCACAATCATTTCTCCAATACTGAATTCCTCAACCAACCTTTTCGATTCAAACCTTTGACTTGGTCATAACAATTTTCTTCTTCTAGTATTTTATTGACAAAACCGACGGTTAGTCGAAGGTTCTTTCATCATGAAATCCAAGATCAAGAGTCCAAAATCACGCATCCAGCGCAATAATAAATTGAAAGAAGGCGAGAGCAAGGCAGATCCAGTGACTCAACTTCACAAATTCTGCCAACAACATAATTGCGACGACCCAAAATACGTATCTGAGCACAGAAAATTGACTCTGGTTTTATCAGGAACACATATATTCAACAACATTCCTGAGTTCCGACCCAAGAAGAAATTCAAGAACCATGCCGAAGGAAAGGTAGATGTAGCCAAACAAGCCCTTCGCTGGATTCAAGTAAGAGATCAGGATTGCTTCAGTCTTTGTTACTCTCTCTAACATTCTCAGGAAAACCCCTCACCTTCTCTCTACTGGAAGGACCCCAAAACGGCAGAGTTGGTAACAGACATTATCGCAGAACTAGCCGAAGGTGTCTACGAGAATGGCACAGACAAGAAGGCCATGATAGATTTCATGGAATTTTTAAAAAAGAAAGCTAAGGATAAACTGAGGGATCGTCTCGAGAAGAAAGGAGTGCCTAAAACAAGCTGTGGAACTCCTCAGTACACACGCGCGCTTGAAGTCTGCCGCCTTTCTCATGTGAGCTGCACAGCAGCCAGTGCTTACCCTGAGATTATTTGTGCCCCAAATGTTGTGTTTAAGGTAAGAAGTTTGCACCATTTCCTCTCCATATTTCCTCTCCATATTTACTAATAGATATTATTAGGAGATACCAAAACCGATAATTTCCACGATCAAACCCGCTTTGGCACAAGAAAATACCGCTCTATCAACGGCAACAGACATACTAAGCCCCGCTTTAAAGTAAGAGAAGCTGCCTCCGCTTACTGATCTTGAGAAATTTTACGGAAGTGTAGGAGCTATGGGTAATATCGCATTGGTAAAAGATCTCGACGATACATTAAGGTTGTTAACAGCGATCATATCACAAGACGGTTACAAGTTTTTGGACAGATTACAAGTCTTGAGCAACAGGCATGGCAAGAAGCGACTAGAATTTCTGCAGTATTTGATGGATTTTTTCTCCGAAGACTTGATTAAGGATATATCTGGGGACTTCCTTCGGGGTGAACGAACTTGGACCGAAAAGAACATGGCTCAATTCTCTCAGGTCCAGAGTAAGGATTTACTTGGAGTCTTCAATTCAGTTGCTTCATCTCTTGGCTATAAATCTGAGGAACATCTAAAGCTATTTCTCAGTTGGCACCAAAATGGTATGTTCAAGACCATTACAGATCTGTCGAAACGTGTGGGGGCCAAAACCCAGCATTACCTCGAAAAGCTCTTGGAATTGGAGGGCGCCGGACTATTCACAATAATGGACGAGGCCACAACTATATCCGAAGGCAAACCTGCTAGGCTATTGAGCAGTTACATCTGCCGCCAGACGGATGATATTTCTCAGAGGTTGCGCAAAATTGAAGAGCAGAAGCCTGGAAAAACTTCGCAAATACTCAGTGACGCCCTGCGTTATCACCAGCTCAACATTTTCCGAGAGATAAACACGCTTATTGGAGATTCGAGCGACGGTCAACGTATCAGGAATCACTTCATTTCCTTGCTGACTGTAGTGTAAATGGAGCTCTTGGATGTCTTGCGGCTATTGATCATGCAGCAGGATCATTCGATATCGCCAGATTTCTTGAGTTCTCTCTGCAATTGTATCACTGCGGTGTACATCGTTGGGCATTGAATAATGCACACGTAATTGGGAGCGACACTATGTTTTTTCAGAAAGTCTTTCTGCTTGTTGGAGCGCTAAATGATGGAACAGCAAGTCAGGCTGTTAAGGATGTAGTTGCCACGATCGAACAACTTGTCCCAACAGGAATTCTGACAAATAATGGAACAACACCAATCTCGCAAGGAGCCCAAGCTCCGAATCCAGATTCAACTCCAGCTCCAATCATTCCGTCATCTGATGAACAACGCCAACTACCTCCTGCCACAACAAACCCTGGTCTCAAACCCAAATCGCGATTCAGTCTGCCAGGCTCCAAGTTGCCAGCTCCTTCCAGTAAAGCCTCTAGTTCTTCTTCTAAGAAAGCAAAGAAGGCCGACACAACTCTACCCGAAGCAACCACGAGCACTGAAAGACCAATCCTCGCCCGTGGAAAGTGTATCAAATGCCCTCGCCTTGGATACAAGATATTTCAGGACGGCAAACTACTTTGCGAAGAATGCAGAAACGGACCCTATTAGTCGATGCAATAAACCGAAGTGATCTATCTTAATGCTACTGCACGGGATTTCCAACCCAGATTGTACCATTAGATATTACTTTCTGGATCGTGTGATCAGCAAAATTTTCTCCGGCGGCAATCTTCCTCTTCATAGGCAGAAATTTGCGGTCATCTGGTGTTTCGAGTCTTGTTTCATTATTTCATTTTTGTTTTCATTGTTCATTGCATCTTTTGAGATCTGGAGATAGTGTGGAGATTTTATTTCATCGTGATTTGCGAGGGAGGGGGTATTGACTATGTTTGATAGATGGTACGCTGGCTGGATGGCGATGAATAAATGATGATGTTGAGTGGTATTAAGAGGTCACAGAAAGGCATATCAAAGGCAGATACAGAGACAGATTAAGCTAAAGTTACAGGCTATTAATGTGGATGAGAATGATGAGCAATGTATACCATGGGCGAACAAATACACTATGGTAGCGAAAACGATAGTTTAGATTACTACCAAAAAATACAAAAAAAGGTTAAAATGAATGTTGAATGATTGCCGCTGAGAATTTTGGTGACTTCTAAAACTTATATACGGAACTATGCTTCAAATTTCGGTTTAGTAGAATTGTTTATGCATTCATATGCGATAATGATGATTTGGAATTGATGATGCAACTATGACCGTACACCTAGTAATGGGATTGACGAGACTTCAAGTCGACGAGCCAACTTGTACACTACACCATCTTTAGGAACCTAGCAACGTTATAATATATTTGAAATACAACTTTTCGACTTGTCTACTAGGAGCCTCGTCAATTCCACTACTAGGTGTACGGTTAGTCCTCTCAGGCAACGGACATGGTGTAGTTTCCAATCAAGGATGCGCGGTCATTTGGTTTCTAGAGACCCTGCAACGATGTATAGATTGGACAAGTTTCAATTTTCTCATATTATCTCGGATCAAATTCAGCAGCTCATGAGTGAGGGTAAATAGATATGAATTCCATCGAAACATTAGATGGCCTCCAATATCTTGAAGTAGCTGAAGAAGGGGAGCAAAGTGAGAGTGGCTAATATTATGATGGTCTAAAACGCGAGGCACATGTCAAGCAAGCATGACAGCTTTTAATTGATAAAGAACATTGTTCATTTAGCTATTGGAGTGGTGTTACTAACGTACCAATAATCCCTGGCTCGCAGAACTCTAACCTCGAACTATTCACGACGTGATACAGAGAAAGAAAGAAATAACCCAGCCCCCGCTTCGAGGTTGGTAGATCCACACAATCCCCATTCACAATATCACTTCAGTCTATCACCATTTTCGTACCCAGTCCGGTCCACTGATATCAAGTGTAAATTTGTCATCTTGTCCCTCAATATTGTCTTCGTCCGTCATTTTTCTTGTCTTATTCGGCTTGCTGAGTAAAGTGAGCGGTGTTGTGAAATCTGACAACTCAAACTCAGTTGAACTGTCAAGGATGCGCTTGTTAGACTTTTGGGTGTTAGACTTTCGAGTGATAGAACTGCCAGTGTCGAAAGTACGAAGACCAGAGGTTCGAGTGCCAAAAGTCGCAGTTCCAAGACCAGAAGTGCGAGCGGAAATGCGCGTGCCAAAAGAGGCATACGTCTTTGTGCCGACTTTATTTGAGGTTTCTGTATCGTTTTCAACCTTCTCAGGAGTCATCCAACTATAAACCTTCTTCTTCTTTTGGGGAGGTGGCACTTTGATTAACAAACGTGTGTCTACTCTCATCGCCCGAGCCGCAATATTTTCCTCAGGAATTGATTGATATTTGAACGTCTCATCTTCAAGCGGCTTCAAATGGGCAGTGGAAGTACCGGCTGCTGCAGTAATAACGTTTCCATCGCTGCTGTTGTTCACCATATCCATATCATCATCGTCTCCGTCACCTGTAAGTCTCTTTCTCTTGCCCAAAGATTTATTTACCAACAGCGCGAAGCTTCTGCCGTCTAAACTCTTTGCTGTCACTTTCTTCGAATTCTTCCGCTCCTCATTTCGAGAATGTTCGACGTCCATGTCATCATTCGCATCGGTATTGATATATCTTTCAGGGTGCAGGGCTTGTGCTGCTTGAAACTTAAGTTCCTTAATTTCAGTTTGTGTCATTTGCACAAGTGAAGAGCTGGGGGGACTTACGGCAGCAATTTTCATTTCAGGGTTGCTCACTTTATTGGAAAGTACTTCATGTAAAAGCTAAAGATATATTTGATCAGTGGTGGTGTCAATTTTTGGTCGACACGCTTGGGAATTACAGGACCAAGGGTCTTTCCGCCATCAGTTGACGTTGCCAAGCGCAAACGATGCTCCATATAAGCAGAATAGTTGTCGGCCTCTTCTGCAGGTATGCCTTGGATAATCTTAACCATATTCTCGTAAGCCTCTACGAACGCCTGTTCTTCTTTTGCGCCCGGAATCCATGCTGGTTCTGGGTTTTTCTACAAATGGCTATGTTAGTTTGAGTGCTTTCTGTATCACGATGTCATGGATAACTTACTTCCCAGAAGCGCAGTACTTTTGCAGCTAGATATTGCTTCAAATTCAGGATGTCTTTAGGGCTGGACGATGAAACATCTTTGCGCCAAGTGCACATATCATGAGCGACGTAACCACCTCGAATATCCAGTGAGCAAACATTTTATCATCTTCAGAGAAAAATTTCCATTGCTTTCGAAGGCCTTCGTCTAAGACCTTCCGATTAACTGTACTCAAAACAGTGTTCTGGGTAAAGGCATACTCTGATTCTGATTCTGACTTGTTTGACGCAGTCTGCGGCTTCTGCGGGGCCAAACCATTTGGTTGCAGGTTCATTTTCGTTCAGGTGCAACTTTTTATTCCTGAATGGCTAAGTAATAGAAGTAAAGAGTGTGCAGTGGCCCGCATTAAATTGACAAACCAAAAGCTTGTAAATCTCTTCGACCTCGTTATCAGTCCACCAAGCGGAAGACAATACCATTAAGACGTATTACATAAAACATAAAAGTGCTGCGGCTTTTGTTGCCGCGTATCCAAGAAGAGATTTCGATGTTGACCACTAAAGTGCGATATCGTAGATATGAGTGAATTTTCAAGGCTAAATGTTGCCAATAGTTTAATAAGAGTGTCAGCTACTCTTGGATTTGACTGTCAACAACTGGCTAGAAATGCTGTTACGTGAGTTCTGCATAGATTTCAATTCGCCTACAGTTTCACGCCCATCAATTCACACCTGATAATTCACATAAATCAATTAGACATTGCTGTTCACAACAAAGGATTGGATGAAAATGGTGGAGACTATGATCTGACATCCTCAGAGCAAATCTATCTAAGCAAAAGAAGAATGAATAAATGGCTAAAATGAAGCTATTCTCACTTGTCAGATCCCCGAGGCGTTCAGCAACGGATCACCTATACCCTGCCCGGATCAAGTGATTCATCGACTTTCCATGAAGGAGATGAGATGAAGATCTTGGTATCCGGTCGGAAGAATTGAACCTGTCAGAAATAGCAAATATGAACCATTATCCACTAAGAATACTTACCAGTTTTTGTGCGTTCCTAGCATATAGAATGTCCCTATGGTCTTCCATTAGACAAGTCTAGTTCCTCGAGCTTATTTTTATTCTCCTCAATCTTGCGCTTTATCTCAAGATTGTCTGGTTTCTCTTTCTTGACAGCTATATAGCTGTCATCTTTCTGAATTGAAGGACCAATCTTTGAACGAGCAACATCATTAATTGCATCTACTTCGGGCTGGTGTCCCTCACCGAAAGACTATATGCGAATGTGCTCATCACCTCCAGGTACGGTCTCGATTTCTATATGCTGTATGATTCCGATATCAGCACGATATATGATTTTGGGGTGGTCGGCCATTCAAAACCCTATTCAGCTGATCATGCGTGATCCGATTTTAAGTTCATCGCAGATTCTATACAGTGTCTCTAGAGGGTAATCCGGGGATTTTGTGAGGAAATTTTCGGGCAGAAGATTGGGGCCAGATGCGTTAGTCTGATTCTCTGCCATGATTGCTGTTTTTGACAACGAAGGAATCTCGGTCATGAGATATTAGAAAGGACTTCTAAATATTCGCAGTGTAAGAAGTTAAGTAGCAATATGGAAAATATCATGAGCACTGCAGTCAAAACGTTAGCGTTCGAATTCGGTATCAGGTACCAATCTCAGACTGGATTCGGTGTTTTTTTGCTCATGAGTTTGTGGGATTCTTTTCTTGCAACAACGTTGCCGTCTGATTTTTTCTTCCCTTTATTCTCATTTTCATACCCGCTATACTTCTCAATTCTTAACGGTCCAAAAGTTGCAGGACAGTGCAATCCCGAAAATTCTTGGAGTCAAGCCATCTTGTTCGACTAGAGGTGGTATTGAGCGCGTATTCATGTTCAATATTATATATGTCTGCATTGAAGATTGCTGCAAGTTATGGTTGAGGAACACCTGAAAGAATTGGATGCTTGTCGTCTACGGAGGGAAATGCGCATGGGATTCTTCAGACCTTTGTGCCTTTTCTTCTGACATGATTTCTGTGCTTCAATTGGTGGCAGCTGTGTGAATAAAGCCGATGTATAATGTGATCAGGTGGAAGAAAAAAGCAATAGTGCCTAAGCTTTGTGATGCTGAATTGCTGGGAAGAATCGTAAACGGATGGGCGAAATCGACTATGGCGATGAGCGACACTTGCATCAAAGATTCCAGTTCAAATTTATTCCCATCAATTTACCGCCATATCGCACTAGCGGTTCCAGAAAGATTGTTTATTTCAAGATGAGACTATCCGGCATCTAAGCCAGTACATGTGTCAACTCTTTTCCCTCATACCATCTCTGAACGTTCTCAGCTTGTACCTCATACCAATCATTCATGGTACCTTCTTCCACATAACCCATATGCGGACTTAACAAGACTTTGCTGCTTCCATCCTCTCCCCATTTTGTGCTTCTCCACTGGCTATCTTCTGGCAAAGGCTCTAGATCAAACACATCCAGCGCAGCCCCGCGAAATTTTCCCTTTTGCAGAGCATCCAGCAAGGCTTCCTGTTGAACAAGAGGTCCTCGTGATGTATTGACAAACAAAGCACTCTTCTTCATTAAATCCAAGTCCTTTTCGCCTACTATTCCTCTGGAACGACCACTCAACACCAAATGCACGCTAACCACGTCGGCCGTTGAGAACAACTTTTCCTTACTCACAACCTTGAACACCTTCTCGCCATCCTCATCCTCAGTATCAAAACCACTGTCTCTAGCCTGTTGATCTGCAGTTTCTTGAGTCAAGTTTGAGCTCCATGCTATAATCTTCATACCGAACGCTGAATACATGATCTTGGCTACATTCGTGCCCAATCTACCTAGTCCCAAAGTTCCAAAAGTCTTTCCACTCAATCCAGCTGCCAACGTTGTTTGCCAACCACCTTCCTTGACTATTTTATCATCCCAGGCTACGTTTCTCGCAATTCCTAAAATCAAGGCAACAGCATGTTGCGTGGTGCTATCTGGTCCTCTCTTTGGTTTCCCCGAGGCACCGGTGACAATAATTCCAAGTTTCTTGGCGGCTTCCATATCAATGCCCTTGTTTCTACTTGCTGCATTGAGAAGGAGTTTGAGATTGGGAAGTTTCTCTAAGAGTGATGCGGGAAAGGGAGTTCGTTCTCTCATAGATGAGATGATTGTGAATGGCTTAAGCCTCTCCACCAGCTGATTTTTGGCATCTTCCGGAGTTGAAGGGCCATTGTAAGGTAACAGGGTATCTGGAAAAGTGGTAATCTCAAAGGTTGACTTGAGTGACTCGAAATGTTTAGAAGCAATCCTTTGATAATCATCAAGAATAGCCAATTTAATGAGTGATCGAGGTACAGGAGGCATAGTGATATAATAAATAGATGGTAGGTATTGAATTATCGAAAAACGAAACAATGCGGGGTAAAATGTGGGGTGACGCTGATATGAAGGAGGATCAAACAATATGTCAAAAGCAGGGGGAGAGAACTAGCAAAAGTGTTGCTTTGGATGAAGTTATTCAAGAACCCTTCTCGGCGAGGCAATATGTGTAAGATTTACCAATCAATGATTGATTCATGAACAAGCCTTAAGTTTCCGAGAGGACTTGGAAGTAAAAAAGTGAGGTCAGCATATCCAAGGTCGGAACCAAGCATCCACACGAGATGATGAATGGGGGACGTTGCTTCAAACCCCACGATAATCCGCTTCGTAAATTAACTGGAGAGTGTCAGTGGGATTACTACTAGATCAATGAGTACCAAGTGTACACAAAAGATTATTATGTTCGACCAGGACAAGAGCACGGGTTACTTTGATCAATTTAACCTGGGTACACCGTACAAAACCGAGAATGCGCAAAAGTCGGTAATATATGATTGGAGCGCATGAACATTCAATCCTCTTTTCTACTTCTCTTGGTCGGGCTCTCTTCCGCCGATAACTTGTCTTGCCCCACCACTATTTTTGGCGGGGATATGGTAGTATATCTCAATATGTACCTCGTTTTGTACGCATTGGGAATTGGGTTGATGACTTGAACACGTATAATTCGTGGAGAACTTCTGACAGAACTGCCTCATCTCATTGGAAAGGGTGGGTGGTCGCGGATAATTCTACTGCACGCTATTGGAACCGTGGGTCACTTGACAAATATTGTAATTACCACAGGTGAATCCTGAATACTTTAACTTCCTCTATCCTTCAAGAATATACTTTCCTCGAAGACAAAAGAAGCAGTAACAATGAGCCCTTCAGCAACAGAAATCTCAGAGACCACCATGGCAAAGCCTACCAAGTCTAACATTGGTGTTTATACCAATCCAGCACATGAATTGTGGGTTGCAGAAGCAGAACCATCTTTAGAAAGCATTGAGAAGGGCGATTCATTGAAGCCAGGAGAAGTTACAGTGGGAATTAGAAGTGTCGGTATCTGCGGGTGAGTTTCAATATATTCTTTGGCACATAATTATTCTAATAGTCATTCCAGATCGGATGTACACTTTTGGCATGCTGGGTGTATAGGTCCAATGATTGTTGAAGATACACACATACTTGGACACGAATCAGCTGGTGTTGTACTCGCAGTTCATCCATCGGTTGATAGTCTGAAAGTCGGCGATCGAGTCGCTGTTGAGCCAAACATTATCTGTGGTGAATGCGAGCGATGTCTCACTGGTAGATACAACGGATGTGAGAAGGTCTTGTTTTTGTCGACACCACCAGTTCCAGGTCTTCTTCGCAGATATGTCAACCACCCGGCTACTTGGTGTTACAAGATTGGAAACATGTCATTCGAAGACGGAGCAATGTTGGAACCTTTAAGCGTCGCATTGGCTGGTTTAGAAAGAGCAAATGTTAAGTTAGGAGATCCAGTTCTCGTCTGCGGAGCTGGCCCTATCGGTCTAATCACCCTCCTTTGTGCTCGAGCTGCTGGAGCTTGCCCGATTGTTATCACAGATATCGATGAGGGAAGACTTGCTTTCGCCAAGGGGCTTGTTCCTTCAGTTACTACGCACAAGGTCGAGAGATTATCCGCTGAAGAGGGAGCCAAATCTATTGTAAAATCCTTTGGGGGTATTGAGCCAGCAGTCGCTATGGAGTGTACTGGATTTGAAAGCAGTGTAGCTGCAGCTTGTTGGGCAGTCAAATTTGGTGGAAAGGTGTTCGTGGTCGGTGTAGGCAAAGATGAGATGACACTACCATTTATGAGATTGAGTACCCGCGAGGTGGACCTACAATTTCAGTACAGATACTGTAACACATGGCCAAGAGCTATTCGATTAGTCGAGAGTGGTATCATTGATATGAAGAAGCTGGTAACTCATCGTTTTCCACTAGAAGATGCGATTAAAGCCTTCGAGACAGCAGCAAATCCAAAGACTGGTGCTATAAAAGTTCAGATCAAGAACGACGAATAGGGTCGATTAAGATGAAATTTAATGCAATTTGTCGCGATAGTATAGTGTAGACAGTTCAATTGAATATAATAAAAAGCTTTCTTCAAGTTGGGCGAAATGTGAAATGTAAAGATAGATTGGAGATATAAAACTCCTGCTTGAAAATAATAGGTTGATTTGTGCTTAGTAATCTGCAATTTCCACACCACGGAACGTTCCTAAGCTTCCCGGCGTCGGCAAAAAAGTCGACAAGCATTTCTCTCGCGATTACACTCCACCACCACGCACTTCTCGATAATCGACACCTCGAGTAACGCGAGAGTCCTTTTCTTTCTGTTTATCGGCGCATAGATTCCATAATGTCATTACATATCTCCCGCACTGTGCTGCGGCAATCTATGAAGGCTCCTGGAAGGGCAGCACGAAGATTTAAATCTACCTCCACTAAGGCCACCGAAGCAGCCAAAGATACCGCCGCAAAGGCATCAGAGAAAGCATCAGATTTCCAGTCGAAAGCTAGCGAAGGTCTTTCTCGTGTCACTTCGTCCGCAGGACCTGCTATCTCGGGTGCTGCCAAAAACCTTGGAAATGCCTTGGGGAAAATTGGAGGAAGAACCGGAAGATTGATTGCCTTTATTGAGCGTAAGTTTCATTCTGCATCCGTATGCAGAGATACTTTTCCGGTGATTTTACAAGTCAATGGCTAATTTTGTGCTCAGGACAAATCCCACCAACCATCTACTATGCTCGTGTTGGATTAGAGCTCTCCAAATTAGTTATTCAAGGTCAAAAGATGGCACCTCCGTAAGTTCAACGATGAAATGCTTTTTACCAAATTGTGAGCTGATTTTTGGCTTGCAGACCAGCCTCAACATTTCAATCATACTTCCAAAAGATCGTAAATGGTGTTAAATCCGGAAACCCAAGCTCTGCTTTCAATTCAGCAGCAAACTCCAACAAAGTAACACCTACTGGTTTGCTCGAACAGATCCGAAATATCAGCACAGCTCAGATGGTCTCGGGTGGTGTTATAGTTGCTGAGGTTTTGGGATTCTTCACAGTTGGTGAGATGATCGGTAGAATGAAGTTGGTAGGATACAGAGGGGACACTGGAGCTCATCACTGAGCGGACAGTGATAATGGAGCTGCGTAAGACGTGGAGGGAACTCTCGGTGGGGTGAACGAAAAGGGCGTAGCATTCTTTCTCGACCGTGGCATGAGAAGCTGCGGGTGATGAGATTGGGGTGCATTTGCACATATCCTGATACAATTTTTCTTGTACTCGTAGAACCATGTCTGTACATCAAAAAATAAACAGCATAATGGTGGTTTAGAGTTCTTTCGGTTCCTGATCCTTCCATTGCCCGACGAGAATTTCTCGTTTTATATTGTTCTGGTACGGGCATTCGGAATGTGTATACTTCTCGGAAATGGTCTACTTGCTTGAGACTTGCTCCCAACTTCCATCACTTCATCAGAGACCAGATAATATACAATCGAGTAGATTCAATGGGTACTGGTATACGCTTTATTTTAGAACTTGCCTTATTCATGCCCAAATTCTTCTTATTCTCTTTCTCGCTCTTCATTCACTGAGGGGAAGGGCGGATAGTCCCCTCTCCTTCCAGACCCTCTCCCTTCAGCGTTAAAAGGTCTTGAATCATCTCATAATACAACGCTATATATTACCATATAATACAACCTAGTATAGAAAACATGACCCCTTACGATATACAAGACCCTGCCGCCAAAACCTTGGCAACTATGATTTTCTCGCCAGATCTAAAACATTCGGACGATCATGAATATAGAATGAGGATCACCTCACCAAAGAGCCTCAATCGATTCGAGTCTTGCTTGCTTGCACGTGATAATGCATACTTACAACATAAGGATTGTTGTTGCCAATTTCCTATCTGAATGAAGTGGTGGCTTGTAAAGCTATACTGCAGTCTGCAGTCTGCACGAAACCGATGTCTTGAACATGAACATATGTTCAAGACACCGATATTCATACATACTCTTTCTAGCCTCAAATGTTCTGACGTCGAATTCGAGGTTCAGATCTCTGTTATACCAAACGATATCATCAGCCTCCAGACATGTCGTGTATATACGCTTTTTGGTTCGCTAGTATTTTCTAGTCTCTTTGTTTCTTAATTTCCTTCCAATGCTGTGCTCCAGACCTACCCGGTAAACCAATTTCCTCGTTTTATTGATATCAAGGGTTCTACTTATCCTGTTGGAAGAAGCTGAAAGATGGCGTCCAGGAATAGATAGCAGCCGCAGATAGATATGTAATGTTCCTGTCGACCCCTTGGCACAGTAGATAAGCTTTCAAGGTTTGCGCGCCCTGATAGTTGTAGATACCGTTTGATGTTTGTATTGGAAATCCTCCTTTTTCATGTATGAAGTTCAATAATTAGATCCTATGATGTCTTTTGATTCACTGTGATCGTCAATCACTGTTCTCAGGGGAAGCTCTAGGGTAATCATCATATTATATAACCAACCTCTTTGGATGGATAGAATATATAGTGTTTGGGATATCTACAACATAGATACATACTCTTGATACACCAACATATATCGATACCAACCCATCAACCCCGTTCGTCGACTTTTTCATAATCAAAAACACAAGGTCAAGGATACTGATTAGCTTTTCCCTTCTTTGATATAATCTTACTTATGGCAACCAATCCATAGAATCCGTGGAATTCATAAAAATTTGTCCACCTTATCTTTTTTTTCCCTTCCCGTTTTGTTTACATGAAGACCCTGGAGACGTTAATAAGACCATACACGTTTGCTTCTTTCATTATCCCTCGAAGTCGTCACACCTGAAATGATTTTGGGGAATTAACGGAAAGTCGCGATAAACAGATTCAAAGCTTTGTATCCCTATCAAGGATTCAAACGAATAAAAACTCCCCCAATTCCATTTCCAAAGTCATTCCTGGTAGCGGCGGGTGGACTTGAACTTGGCTTTTGCTTTTGCAAGCTACTGTGAACTTTTTCGTTATTTACTTGGTTTCTAGCTCGTGTGCTTGTTTATTACCTGGTAGTTGCTTGTCATCTGCCCTTCTACTTCCTCAATTACCAACAACCTCAAGAAAAACATACATTATTTTTGCCCATTATGGCTTATAATGCTATTGATCAAAATGATTATGATGGGGACCATGATGGTGATCATGAAATAAACTCTACTTCTTCTAATTCTCCATTCAAACGATTGTCATCAAATCATCTATTTTTAGATGCGCAAAATAGCGATACGAGCCACGGGCAAGCATATTCTCCAGAAAATACACCGAGTCTCAGCCAAATGGTACAATCGATTACTTCGAAGAGTACAAAGACGAGTGGGAGTTATGATATTGTAGAAGACGACGATTACGAAGAGCACGAGGTAGAACGAGAGCCAACATCCCCTCCTTCACTGGCGCTATCACCAGAAAGGAAGAACGTCACATCGCGAGAGGGAACTGCACCGGAGAAACCCCTAGTTTTGAGCATTCCACGGCCCCGTCCCCGAAATAATACAGCTACAGGGTCGTCCAACAATACAACTTCTCCTATATCACCTCGTGCAATATTATCAAAAGAACGTGCGCCGATTGTTCGTACAGCATCAGGTCACAGTATTGCGTTACGGCACCCGACACCCGATTTACAAACGCTGCAAGGAGCTTATGTAGGGAATATTGACAAATTGGAAAAGACAGCAGAACGATTGAGTATGACCTCCTCCATCGATGATGCGATTCGGGAACTCCATATGGAGCAGAAGCGTTCTGATAGTCGCCGGTCATCCATTCTGTCACAGCTTAACGAAATGCCACAAGTCTCACGAGAAGTTCCTAACCCCGGCTCCATCATCGAATTGAACAATGCAGCAAGATCCGGGGGGTATTCACCTGCAGGATATTTGATGTCTCCGAAGGGTTCCTTTTCTACCACTACACGAGGGAGATCTGCGTCGAAGAGCTCGAGATTTGGGAATCGACCAGAACCAGAGTTAGAGGGAAGGCCGTTGGAATCGTTTGTTAATATGTCCTTTCCCTCACTGGTCGACCATCGAACGCCTTCAATCGCGGAGCAAGATGAACGTTCTGCGACCTTGACACGACCAACAGTTGACAATCTCGGCACAGAAAATACGGCGGAGAATATGGCAGGCCAGGTTGATGAACCTCGACCTCAAACCTCAACATCAACCAACACATTTGACCAAGCAGAGCGAATGTTTGCGGATTTTGATGGAGTTCATTCTGCACCTTTGAGAACATCATTTGACCACGAATTCATCATGGAAGAACAAAAAAAAACTACATCCGGGATGCCTGAGGAGCTACATGATGATCAGAGGAGATACTCGTCTGGTACACAGCTTTTGCCAGGGGACAATGATCAGAGAAGAGTAGTATCTGGTGATCGGCAGTCGATGGCTAGGCCGCAAACATATGCTGATCCAAGTACTGGGCAGCAGATGGTTTACTACCCAGCACGAGTTCCCATGATGCTCAATTTACCCCAGAAACTCTCCAAGAATCCATCTTCTATGGCAAGAAATAAGAGAAGATCGCAAGTTCTCAGCAATATTCCAGCTGCTGCTCGGCAATCAGCTATTTGGTTACCTGATGTGTTGGAGACGAATGGCGAGCCTCTACATGAAAATGACGATGCGCAAAATTTAGAATATGTTCCTCAGCATCAGAGAATGAGTATGGGTGGACGAAGAAATACACAGGATTTGTCGCATATGCCTCCCCACCTGAGAGCAAACGCATTCTTTGAGCTCCCACAGGGGCAAACCGAGGCTATGGAGTTAAAAGATCAATCGGCTGTTGCTACTCTGGATAGTATCTTGGATGCATCTGCTCATGCTCCTGTCACCGCATTCGTTGATCATGCTATTGCCGGACATCTTGGAAACGAGGTTTACGGAAAAACACACCAACGCAACAAGAGTAGCGCTCAATTACTGACACCGACACCAGAGAAGCAAGACAATTCTAAGAAACGAACAAGCTCATTCAACTTTCTATTGGGCCGTCGGTCAAGTAGCAATAATTTACTTGGAGATGATGGCAAGCGTGCTTCTACAATGTCCAATATTCAGGTAGAAAGAAAGGCGACAAGGTCTCCTATTGAAGATGACGAAGATGACATTAATAACAAAGACACAACGCCTTTACGACACACACGTGGGGTTAGTGGTGCTACTGATCTCATACGAGCCGAGGAAGGTGAGGTAGAAAGTGAAGAGGATGAGGGTCAAAGGGACGATGAAATTTACCACGGTCCACCAACCACACTTCTTGCCGAGTTACAGTTGCGCAAACAGCAACAGAAAATTCGAACTAGACCACCTGTCAGTGTTAATGGCATGCAGTCTACATTACTCCAGATGGACACAGTTCTACAAAGGCAACAACAAGCAAGGAAACAAAAACGGGTTAATCTAGCGTGGCAACTTGGAGACAATGAGGATCCTGATGCCGAAGAAGATGAAGATGTTCCCTTGGCCATGTTAAATGTAGCAAGGGCTCATGTTCAAGATACGCGCAGGCCCCTTGGTTTAATGGAAAGACGTGAATTAGAAGACAATGAGCCACTTAGTAGACGCAGAGCTCGATTAACAGGCCAACCCATGCCAATGCCTCGAGCTACTACCATGATGC
The DNA here is from genome assembly GCA_004786275.1 of Botryotinia convoluta. Classification (NCBI taxonomy): domain Eukaryota; kingdom Fungi; phylum Ascomycota; class Leotiomycetes; order Helotiales; family Sclerotiniaceae; genus Botryotinia; species Botryotinia convoluta. The sequence continues at coordinate 19,750 of PQXN01000412.1, forward strand.
ACATTCCTACAGGCATTCCTATTGTGGAAGAAGAGGAAGGAGAAACACTTGCACAACGTATTCGACGTCTGAAAGAACAAGGAGGAACGGCAACTGGACTTCCAGCTGCGAGACCTGTTAGCGGTGATTTTGCATCTGAGATGATGAGTCAATTCGGTGGAGATATTTTGAATGCTGATGGTGGCAAGGGCAAAGGAAAGGAAGTTTCCACAACTCCAGTCAATGAAGAAGAGGAAACCTTAGGCCAGAGACGTAAACGTCTTCAGGCAGAAAAGGAAGCTCGTGAAAAAGAAGTCGGCACGGCCGGTGATGCTGAAGCGACCCCAGAACCTTTGGTCATTAACAAAATGAATAGTATGGCTGACATCCTCTCGGCTCACCCAGCCGCTGGTGCAAGTCGAAATTCATCATTTGCCAAACCATCCCGACCAGCTACTGGTCTCCTCGGCTTGCACGAGAAGCAAACCCAGCGAAGAGCTAGCACCATGACTAACCTTGTCACTCAACAAAATATGGCTCCCCGCGGAAGTCGTGTTAAAAGTGGCACCTACAATGACCTGCAATCTCATGGACAACCTAATACAATCCGACCACCAAATACTTCCAACTACAACCTTCACAACAGCGCACTTCCCAATAGCGGCTACCCACAATTCGCTCAACCAACTATGAACTACAATAACTTCAATAACTCCATGACACAATATGGAAATGCATACCCTAACATGGGCTATCAAAACAACATGCCCATGGGCGGCTATAATAACCTGATGCCAATGCAAATGCAAATGCAGAATATTCACACAAATCCCATTACTGGCCTGGCTACAGGACCTGGTGGTGAACCGCTTAATCAGGGACAAGTTGATATGGTGGAGCGATGGAGACAAAGCGTTATGCATTAAATCAAATACACTCTCTGATCAAGCCGATCTTTTTCATTTGTTTTCACATCTCAATTTTCTTCTTTCATCATTTTCAGCTTTCGGCTTTTGGATTTCGGGGAATGCAAGGATGGATACAAAACAATATCTCAAGAATGGATGGAATTTTATAGATAGATACACATGGATGCAGCATTTATAGTTGGCGTTTCATTATTGCTTTTGAATTTTTCTTGAATTTTTTGAATTGAGTTTGAATCTGGACTTTGGATTTTTGCAAATTATCTAGCGTTCGATCGATAGTTGCAAGATATACCTGTTTTGAGCCCCTTCTTTTCTTCCTTCGCTTGAGGTTTCTCGGGGGGGGGAGGGAGGATTTGCAAGATTGAATGTGGGTGGAAAGCATAGCGTAGGATATGGGATGTGCATTTGGTGGCGTATAGGGTTGGTTGATTGTATAAGCTCTTTAATCTTGGGAATGGGAAATTAAAGGGAATTGGAATTGGAATTTGGGATGGAGAGGTTGGGATAGGGTGGGATGGGATGGGATGGGGTTATTTAGATACTTGATTGCCTTGTTGGTTGGTTGGGGCTTTTGATATAACTATCTGGCAATGGGGAGGGTGGTGAGCTGGTGAGATGGGGAGATTGCAATGGCGATGGCGATGGGTTTATATACGTATCTATATATAGTGGATGGGGATTCGTAGGTAGTGAGTGGGTTGATTACCTATTTAATAGAGAGATTTAATACTTTATGGTTGGATGCGTGGAGTTGCTTGTTTTTGAGGGTTTGTGAGATGTAGATGTATGTGTATGTATATGTGTATATCTATATGTGGATTGTATGAAAGTTCTTCCTAGTACGAATATATGTAAGTGGGTAGGTATAGGTGGTGAGTGGTTCACTCCTATGTATGAGTAATCATAGTATGATGTGATATTATGGGACTGTAAATTTGTCATGGAATTTTCTATATCTATACTTGAGCGGTGAGATTACTATAGAGATCTCGAGATGAAAGAGAGGAAGAGAAAGAGAAAGAGGAAGATGAAGAGGAAGATGATGATAGGTTTAGATGGGTGGGATCCAAAAGCATATGGTGGTGTGTGAGAGTGTGTGTGTATGTATAAGAGGGGGGGAGAGAGGGGAAGAGAAAATGAAAGAGTGACTGGCAAGGTATCCAATATAAGGATTTGAATGTCTGTAAGCAATTAGAATATTCAATTCATCTGAGATATTGAATTTCACTAAAATATTGAACTATTTTCATATTTCTAATTGCTTTTAGATATTCATATACTTGTATTGTTGAACTGTAGTTTGGACTATTGGATACCCTGAGAGTGAGTGAGAGAGTGGGTTATATTATCATGTATCTGAAATCTTGATGGTGCTGAATATTGAGATCGCGAGGGGTGGGGTGAATAGGTAGATATATAGATATTTTGTAGATGCTAGCTATTTTAATGATCAAATTAAATTAAGTCACAGCAATAAAGGGGATATATCTCATCAATCAAGAGTCTAAGAAGAAAAATCATATATTTTATATCTCATCGCTTAGATGCAAATACAAGTAAGTACATACGATAACTAACAGATATCTTCAATTTTCTGCTCCTTTCCATCATGAGGTCCGAGATCTAATTTGAGAGTTCGTCCGAAGAGTTCTAGGAGGATCTCGAAACAGATCTTAGAAATGGCGGGGTCGTAGCGACCTTTTGAGAGTTCGTCGCGGATGAATGCATCTTTTGTGCTTTATGTTAGCATTGAGGGGGGTTTAATATTGAGATTGATATTGATATTGATAAAGAAAAACTTACGCTGAGCCCATGCAACCTCATACCAACTGAATACAATCACCTTTTCTCTCAAAGTCTGTCTGATAAGATCTCTTCCCTCAGGAGGCACATGATTATCCTTGCATCCATGGATCATGGCCAGTTCGCCCTTGATCTCCGAGGCACGAGCGAGACTGTCGTCTTTTTTGCCGAGACCGAGAGTTGCGCTGTGGAGATCGGTGGCGAAATATGTTACTGCTGCGGCGACACGGGGGTCGAGAGCACAGCGGTAGGCGAGGTGACCGCCGAGACACATTCCTGTGCTGCCGATGCGGCCATTGCAGGTAGGGAGAGAGAGGAGGTAGTCGATTGTTAGGGTGGAATCTTCGTCGTAGGCTTCGAGGGTCTGTGGGTAATGTGGTGAGAAATGGATTGATATTTAGAGAATAGTATAGGAGATATTGGTCTCGGATATATAGAGGCTTCAAGATGTAGTCGGCATCTGATGTTGGAAGGAACATACCTTTGTGATCTTATATTCATTGCCGGCATCAGTTCCGGGAACATCATAAGCGAGAGGTTCTGGGCCGGTAAACTCATGGTATGATGAAGGTGCTGCAACAATATAGCCTTGTCCAGCGATCTGTCTTGCGAATCGGGCAACTGGTCCAGTGACTTTTATGAGGAGAGTGTCAGCATGTACTCTTGTATATTTATATGTAGCACGTGAGTGCGGGGTTGTAAGATAAGGAAGCTGGAAGACATGGGGTATTGTGATCTCCCTTGAGCAAGCCCCCATGGGACTCCAACCGATGAGTTGTCACTTGAAAATCTATCTCTCTGATAAGGATATGAGAAGCTCAATGGAGACCAATGATATGACATGAAGAAATATACAGATTAAGAAAGTTGAAACACCCCACCAAACCCCCACTAACCTTGATAAATCTCACTGAAAACAACAACACCGGGAAATCGTCTATATATGATAAAAGGCTTCAGCTTCGAACCTTATTAGATAGTAGAATAGATTGTACTACGCACGCTTGAGGGTAGTTTGGAATAGTAGGATGGAAGAGAAAGATTCCTAGATACGATTAGCTGGGATTGATTTGTGTTGAGGAGGGGGGTAATCAAGTTGTACTCATAGATCCTTCTTTTCCTCCAGCTTTTGTTGGAACATCATAGTGAGTTTCTTGGATTAACATTTTGGAGATGGAGGTATAATATGTCGGTGGTTATTGAGGTTATATGGAAGCTTATATATTCAAAATTGATTCAAATAATTCAAGCAATAAGAGATGAGAGGTTTTGGTTGATATTGTCGAAATGAAGCTTTCACGGCTATCAATGAATATTCGAGTATCAGATGTTTTCCGTAATTTAGGTCACCGTAGCCCCTCGTTTGAACGTGGAACTCTGTACAAATAATGATATAATAATAATAATAATAATAATAATAATA
>PQXN01000413.1:0-23837 GCA_004786275.1 Botryotinia convoluta
CACTTTCACCTTAATGATTCACATTTTATTGAAATAAAACTACAACAATAATATAAACTAAAATTAAATTATATACAATCTAAAGATCAATTAATACTGGATCTAATTAACAAGTTCGCATATTATATGAAATACTATTGTATTTGCTATATTGTTGTATAATAGTTTACCTCCTTATTGAAAAACTATTATTTGTATACTCATCGCATTATATTTAATCATCTACATTTTCTTACTCTAATATATCATACCCATCCCCTATTGAAAGTGCTTCTCTTTTTTGTATCAAAGTTTTTTTAGTTCTTCGGTGTTTACTAAGTGCTTCATTTGTCTTACAAAGATTATGAATTTCAGTAGTTAAAAGTGTATTTGTATAAGCTAAAAGCTTTGTATTCTTAGTTAAAGCTATAACTGTTTCAAATATAGATATAAGTAAACTGCTTTGATATTATACAATACGACTTTTGACTAAAGTAGATTGAGAAAAAGCTTCGATTGGATTGTAAAGTGTTTGAGATTGCTATATTTCAGGTTCGGTTGATATTGACCTATTTGATGGAGTCCTTATTCGAATATCTAACTTCGAGAGTACAACTTCCGGATTAAATGGGATTAGCCCAGCTCTGTAGAACCCAGCTTTACTATTTGATATAGATATTGCTTCAATATATGTAGTTTTGAAGGCTTGAAAGAACTTGGTTTTGGTGATATGAGTGATATGTGCTTTGATAAAATTCTCGATTTGTCGACTATATGAATGTTTTAAAGACCTAAAACAATCGATATCGAGTGATTAAGTTAAATGCAAAGAATGAGGTAATAAACTGAATAATATAATATCGTTTTTCTTGTAATATTCCTGAAAAGCTACAGATTCATAATTTTCATATTCATTAAGCACTAGTATACAATATCTATTTACTTTCTTGCCTATAATATACTTATTAAAGTGCTTAATCCATTTAAGATCTATTTTATTATTTATTTATCCATTAGTAGTAGATTTAATAACCCAATTGTATAGTAAATCGCTTTCAATATACTAATTTGAAAGATGATATTCGCCTTTAACTAATAGAAATGAAGATATATTGTAACCCACTTCATTTACACAAATAATAGCTATAGCCTATTCTCGATTACCAGATTGTATAACTTTACTCCTATCACATTGATCAGCTCTAGTAATTACTATATACAATAATATTTGACCTATCATAAAACTAGTTTCATTGAAGTTATAGAAATCGGAGTCTATAATACCATATTTCGCTTGCATATTCGAAACTAATCGAAACCACTTTTCAATAAGCTCTGAATCTTTGCAAAGAGCTTTTTGGAAATCATAAATACAAGTAAAACATATTTTTAAATCTGGATATCGTTTTATAAATCGATTCGCTTAAAGCTTTCCAACTTTCTTATTATCCCTCAATTCAAGAATATAATTCGCCATATCTTCCACATCACTTATTCAAGGACTAAATCCTCTCTCATCCATATTCAATATATATTGAAGAATCGATTCCTCTTCCAATTCTGTTATTTTATGATTTGCTAACTGATATTCAGCAAAAGGTTTAATTCCATTTATTCTAGAGGTAAAAATAGTATGAAATACATTATAGAGTTTTGCAGCTTTTCGAATACTTAAATTTTGAGATATATGAATAACCTCAATAGCTAAATTGATTCGAGCTTCTTTTGAATTAATTGCCATAATTAATTATTAATAAATTGTGTGTTGAAGTTGATAAATAATATTTGAGGTGAAAGTGTACGGGGTCATGATATGTACAGGGTCCTGATAAACCACGTTACTTCTTTATTATTAGATTACATAATAAATGGTTGATAAATCGCGTATTGAAGTTAGTTGTGTTTATTGAGGTGAAAGTGGTCCACTTGATGATATAGTCCACTCGATGATAAATCACGTTAATTAGTCTTGGTCTAATTAATATATTACAAAGCCTATAAGGATAGCTATACTTCCTGTTTAGGCGACTACATCGCCTATTCAGGGAATATATAGAGATGATTAATCATCAAATCAAACTAATTAACTACTACTTATTTGTTAGACAGACTTAGTAAGGTGTATACACAAATAGTATATAGGTTAAAAGGTATTATATTCTGTCTACCCCCTTTGTACAAAGAGGAATGCTAATCTCTATATATGTAACCACCCCACATACACACTTCGTACATAGGTGGGGTGAAACGTGATATAGCCTCATGTCACGTTTTACTCACGTGTTCCAACATTATTCCTATTATTCCACACTCAAAGTGATCAGTGACGTAGCTATCCTCCGTGATATTTATATATTACTAGGGATATAGGATTGAGAAATTAAAAAAACACTATTGAAATATTATGATTTTTGATTTGAATCTTAATTTAAGTATTAATACTATTATTTTATTTTATAATAACTTACGATATATTTCGGTATTATTATTTAAAAGATATTTCTTTAGTTTGTAGCTTGAGTAATCTTTAGTTACAGGAAATCATAAGATGCATTCGAAATATTGATTATCAGATTTTAAATATAGAGTTATTAACGAATTTAATAATTTCTGTCAAACAAGATCATCACATGGTGCTTTGCCCCGAGTATTCCTTTTAGTTGATTCCTCGAAATAGAAAACACAATCTTTCCAGAAATTCGAATGATAATATTCAGAGACCAGACCTTGACCCATCAACCACAAGTACATTTGCAATCACGATTCCTCATTTATTGGAGACCATTATTATTATTGCGCGTTATCTTTTGAATTGTATAAATGCGAATCGTTTTCGTCTCAGTATCGCCTCAACCATATACAATGCTCATGGTCACTATGAAACACCGCCAGCCATGCAAAATGCCTAACCATTGACGACGAAAAGAAATTTCATCGCGGACCGCCCGAATCTCCTAGATTAAGGATTGACGCATGTCGCTTAATCTTCAGAGTGTTGTTAGGAGAAGCTGCCAAATAAATAACAAGATCGTAGCGCGGTTGCAGTTTGATTGCCTTGAATTCATGACAAAGTGCCAATGAACTCTATTTTTTTTCATAATTATTAGCATAAAAGTCCGACTATAAGTAATGAAATGTAGTGGAAATTAAACACTCACTTATTAGCCCGGATCCAAAGTAAATAACACCAGCGATAACAACGACATCAATAGCTACCAAAACAATCGCACAAACAACTATCACCATCTTGAAAACAACGAAGGTGTATCTCTGGAGCGACTGAAGTTCTTGTCGCTCAGGACCATGTAGAATCAAGGGAAGTCCATCTTCGTCGATGGCAGCAAGCAATCTCGTATTCATTGTTTGCAACTCGATTGTTTTACTGTACATGTTGATGATCGCTGCAAATATCGTAAGGAAAACCTTCACAATGTCTGAAACATCCATAACATTCTCTAACTGTGTCAGGAGAATAAGTACAAGTCGAGTAAAAGTGATTGTGTTGAAGAATCTCCCGATCGTGGTGTTAGTATCAAATTTAAATAGAAACTTTGATACAATAATTGATCCTAAGAGTAAGGCGACAGCGTGCGGCATGAGGGGAGGCATAAGGAGCATTGTGGTGGCGCTTTGATAAGCAGTGAGGTTCATTGCTACTTGATGAGTTGACTTTGAAATGAAAGAGAATCGTGTGGATTGTAATAGAGTATCAAATGTTGGACTGGATAATTCAAACTTTTCAGAAGTTGTTAATTGTTTGATGAAATAGAGAAACTACATAGAAAACTACTACTGACATCATGTCTTGACGTGAATCTCCTGCAAACAATTGAGCAGACCAGAATTCCGAGTCCATTGAAATTGGTCTTTCTTCTTTCCGAGCCCATCTAGCGATTTGATTCCTGGGATGATTCTAAACCTATCCAACTTTGCAGTTTACATCAAACTCAATTCTTTCTTAACTCAATCATTCACTGTAGGGAAAATCACGCGATTCAGTACGGCTTCATACGGTAGGTTTCGCAACTGAGCTGGCATAAGCATGATACAGATGTTCAGATCCAGAGCCTATATTTCCACACCGTAAGATAGCAGATGTTTTCAGAATACTGAAGCAAGACTGACAGAATCGCTCGAAGCGGTGCTATGGGAAGGTAATCTACTTCACAATACACAACGCCCATTAAACAAAAATTTCGGCCGCTTTATGAGTTCAGCGAGGGCTAGGATACTCTGCCATTGTATAAACCTTCGTTGCCTTCACTCCACAGCCCCTTCAATGCAGAAGCACGAATCTATGGTGACTAGTGAGAACACCTTGCTATTGCAGCGAGGGTATTGCTTGGAGAAAAAAGGTCCAATATTCAGGATAATAGAGTATATGGATTATTGATGAGACAGTTGGGAAGGGAATGACAGAGAAAGTCCGCGTAGGAAGCTCATCTTTGATGTTACAATTGTTGGGCTGGCTTTTACTCTAACTCAGGATGGTTGATGTCGATCAGAGGAGAAAAGACGTCAAGAAGTCTAATGTATCCCTTGAAGAAGTCTCTCAGCTCTAAGGGCTCAATCTTTAGAGTCTATCTCGATGAAAAAAGCAGGGCTATTATATAAGCGAAATGAGCAAAATGAAAACAAGCGAACAAGGGGTCTGTGAGAACCTTACAAATGTATCTCAAAGTCAATATCACAATTAAAAAGATGATCATTAGAGTCTTAATATTAGTCTACATTATGGAAGGGAGTAACAGTTATTCAGAAAGAACATTTAATCTTTTTAGAATCGATTAATTAATTAAAATACTCAATGTGAAAAAGGAGTTAAGAAGTAAAAATTCCCAACATGGATTTTGATAAAATAGGAAATTATTTGTTGGATATTAATAAGATAAATAGGAAGAATAAAAGTCAACGTTATTATTGCTCTTATACACTCATGAGTCTCACCTCTTACTTCTTTCCTTCTCAAATATTTTAAATCTTTTCAATTCTCATACAAGATATACCACTCGAGTATATCGAGTTTATATCGATCAATACGTACACACTGCCGATCTGGTGTGTCATCATAGGCTTCGAATTTCCGGCAATCTTTCCTTTTTCCTCCAGATTCCGAACAACAGAGTGACTATCCAGTATAGTCATAATGGTATCTGTGACTGTCATAAATGACTCCTCTTGTTTATATCAACCTTCGTCTTCCCAATTATTTATCACTCGCTATCACTGGAATATCACATTCTAATCTCTCATCTCCAAATTCATTCTTCTTCCGCGCACTTATCCGCTTTGTTTTGAGTTCCTCTCCAATTTCCACACCCTGCACAATGGTGTTTTTACGAGACTAAAGCTTCATTTCCTTGCGGTTGGCAAATTTCAAGTACCTTTCACAGAAAAATCATAAGGCGAAGATGGTACATGTTTATATACTTTAGTGTCTGTTTTTGTCATGCCAGATTAGCTCCACCTAATTATTGTCTTAAGCATTCATAACAGTCTTGATACTATCTCTACCCAAACCAACTCACTCTCCTTTGCCCTCGCTTCGTTTTTATCTCGGCTCTCGGATAAGAGTCCCCTTTGTCAAGTACACTCTTACATTCTTCACAGGAACAAAATGAACACGCGGACGGCGCTTCAGAAAAAAATTCACACAGTGTCTTAGGCCACTGCTTTGCCTGGTGAATTTTGAACTTCCATTTTCATCCTAAAGCTCATTTTTTTTTATTGGATGAATTCGTTTTACTTTTTGTTGTCATTACTTCCACCTTTTCACAGTCGTTGTGATTTTTTTTACAAGTAGGAATACGCACGCTATAAAATCGGTGTATCATCCACTATTACTCTCACACCATTATCTTCCTTCCCTCCATTCTTCCCGCCCGATCGCATCTCAAAACCTGTAATTTTCTCCCGTTCATCCACCGCAGACCTATCAACGCCGGTATGGAAGTTCTAGTAACCATCTACAAGAAAATACAAACTCGACTCCAGTTACTAGATTTATATACCATACCAACAAAATTCTACTCTCTCTAAACAATAAGCTCATTTCATCACATCTCACTTCCCTCACACTTTATGCCTTGATACATATCCACTTTTTCTCGTCGCTACCTTGAATTATTTACTCGATTTCGACTATAAAACCTGCATAGTTATCTCTTACTTCATCTCTAATCATATTAAATCTCAATGTCTTTCACACTAGATGGAATCACTGCGAGCGTCCAGTACTTCCATCCATTCTTGGAGCGTTATAGCAAGCCGATGTACAGATTTCCTTTCGAAATACATGGGGGTCAAGTCCCTCAAGTCTTTAGTATACTCATCATTCGTAGCTTTTATTGTCACTATCATCACTCACTTTCATCATCAATATACCTCTTCTTCTCGCTATACCTCAAGCCTTTTGCTATCGAATACCTTCATTACATACATACTCATACCACCACTCTATATCTCGACATTACTATTACCCTACTCTACCTTTTCCTTCCGCCTTTCCCCTGCTTTCCACTTTAAATTCATTCATTCTTTCATCTCATCCAATGTAGCACCGTAGCTTAGTTAGGGCGTTGTGTTGCTCTAGAAAATCTTTACGAGAAAGAAAAATAGGATAAGGTGTTACCTGCTATTTATGCCCCTACCACCAATATCTGAGATTCAATCTCCAGCCTATCACCCAAATTTACTCTTCAACCTCCAGTGAATCCTACATCGAAATCTACCAGAAACAGGTGGAAATAGGCATCAGATAACACTAATACAGGGACACAGATTGTAGTCATATCTGCCTCTAGCTCCACAGCCCCCTTCTCTTTTTTCTCCAAATTCTAGTATAAACCCCCCTACTCTTCCTCTATCTCGACCCTTAAATATCTTTTGAATCTTGGATAAACACTGGCCAGGACAATTCAGATCCCATCGATTATTTGTTTCTTAGGTCAGCTTTGTATTGCTATTGTCTAAAAAATTATGATAGGAAGCTCGAATCTAGTAGATCCAGAGATTTCCAAACTCAGTACTTCAGATTATCATTGCTAGAATAGCTATTATGTTATCATTATTCTTACCCCCATTTCGCCGTCACTGAAACCCCCTTATTATCAATCCTCATACCCAACATTTATACATTATCATTCTACTCAAACACCAACAAAAAGACCTCATTATCGATTTCATAATACTCAAACTCACCCCTTCAGCTCATCTAGCTCATCTTCTTCCCTCTCTCAAGTTCCTTACTCTCACTCGCAATTCGTCGCCCCAATCTTACTTGTATGATGCAAAATCACATCGCACATAATGTGGCTATAACCCGTGTGTATGTAAGTCCACGAAGAAGGAAAGAAAGAAAGGAAAATAAAGAGATTGATACGGTTTCTATACCCCTCTAACCGTTCAACTTTCTCTTCTAACCTCTGGTCTCCACTTTTCTTCTCCTTAGAATATTGCGAAAACCAGGGAAACTGCAAGAAAAACCCCAGAAAATCATACAACCCGGTACCTAAACTCCACTAAGCATAATTCACTCCATCCATTCATCTTCCTTCACACCCCCCACCCCTTTCTATAAAAGCCCCCCTATCGTAGAACTTCATCCCATACATTTAAAAGATTGGATCCAGTATCATTTCAACAGGTTGTTAGAACTTCACACCCCTGGTGAATTCTTATCATACCCTCTTCCACCCTTCTCAAATCTATGAGTTTACTTCACATACTTCGAGTTACTACTACATCTCATAGATAAACTGTCATTGTTGATACACCGCTATAAGTGTCATCGTCATAGCTATGGCTGTCATCATCATCATCGTCACTCCCCACTCAACTCTACTCACTATCTATCCCCCCTATTCACATCATCACGTCTATACGATTCATTCATTGCCTTTCCTGTCTTTTACATCATAAAAACTCTTCAGATGTACTTTCAACATTCCATCTACATCCCATCTACTCCTCCCCCCCAAAATACGGAAACCCTCATCATCAAACACGTTACACCACAGTCCGCAGCTACCTGCGCTCACAATGTGTCTTCTCCAGACCCTTTGATACGAACGAAAATTTATCTTTCGAATACCTTTATATATCCCTCTCGTATCCAGTATCTTCGATATTTCCTCTCCAGTTAATGGCGTTTTGATTTTGGATATATTCACTTATTTTTGTTTATTCTATTTACCTCCCTTACTCCACCTTCTAATCATATGCAGATCTATACCCCACCCCACACCCTACTCTCGATCCCTATCCCATCCCCCTATAAAACCCCTCCCATCACACCCCTCTGCATTCTCCCTTCACACTTCCTCTTTCGCATGACCAAACGAGGAAACAGGCCATCGAAAGCAGCGAAGTGTTCATACCAATTACCATTCACACCACCCATCATTCGCACCAATATCATTGTCGTTGTCATTCCCATTGATTTATGGGAATTTATCATTCGAATATCTATAATCTTTTAGAGTCGATCCCGCCCCCTCCCCAACTCTTCCCTCCAACTCCAACCCCCTATCTCAGTTCTTGATTCTCATTTCTCAACACCCAACGCCCGATACCTCACTCTAATTCTGCTACTCAGCAATCTCTCAACTTCATATCCACGGAAGGAGAAACCCAAACCATCTATCTATTCTCTACACAATTTATATACCTGTTCCCGGCTCCCCTCCTACCCCTCCCCCTTCAACTATAATATCAGATTTCTCATATTCCCAAACAGCGTCCGTGTTTAATTTTTGGAATAGATATCCTCTCATTCTCTAATCCTTATCTTCCGTGCAACATTATTTCCCATTCCCATTCCCTTCTCCCCTTCCCACTACCCCTCTCCAAATCCCACCCCATAATCTCCCCCACCCCTTTTCCCCACATCCCAATCTTCTCCTTACCACTTCCCTCATTCCAATCCACACCACTCCACTCCAATAAGATCCCCCTCTTCTTTTTCAATCACATATTTCCCATCTTCAATTCCTCAATCCGCACCACCTCAAAAGTTACAACATACATACAGCATATACGCACACACAAATACCTATAACCCCTCTCTCCTTCCCTTCCATCTCCATCCATCTCCTATCTCCTATCCATCTCTCTCCCCTCTCCCATCCCTTTCCCCCTATCCTTCCACTCTCCCTCCACCTCTCATCATCCCCCATATCCCCCACAAAACCACCTCCCCCCTTCCCTCCCCACTATCCTTCCCCATAAATTAACTTGTCCCTTCCCCCTCCCCCTTCACCTTTTCCCAGCCTCCAACTTCCCTTTAACCTCAGCTCACAAACATCAAACTTATACACTTACACATTCATGTATACATTTCTCAAATGCACACCCACTCGATCACTTACTTACATTCCCACGTTTCTCGAACCTCACACACAACCTAATCACTTTGACACTCACTCTTGCAATCACGATATATCATAGCATAATATCACAACATGCAAATCGTCAAAATTTCATAAAACCTATATTCTTTAACACCCCTCAAATCACCATCCATCCATCTTCACAATCTATTTATTGAATTCGCGACGCAAAATAATCAAGCAAAAGGAAACTTTTCGGCATATGAAAATCAAACGAGATGTAACTTTGAAGACAACAAGATCAAAAGGAGGAACAGGGAAAAATTGCTTAGGTAATAAAGTACAGCGGCGACTAGTTTGTCTTTTCTTTCTTATGGCAAACTATCATTGCAAGTTGCTCCAACACCATAGCAATGGATGTCTGTAACAACTTCAACCTTGTCGCTTTTCAACCACGGCGACCGACCCCAAAGGCGCTTCATTTCGCATTATCATCAACCACCACTACAATCAACCCCCACCTTGACTCCATTCTACATACATTTACTTGAATGCCTTTCCGAACATCAAGACTTGCATTTGATCGTAGATGGACAAGACACCAGCACCTGCAACACCACGGAGAATGTTGGCACCAGCACCCTTGAAGAGAGACTTAACTCCCTCCTTGGCAACGATTTGACGACCAGCATCCAAGGAAGACTTGTACTTAACGGCCTCACCAGAAGTCATCATCATACGACGACGGATGGTGTCCAATGGGTAAGAAGCGATACCGGCACCAGTGGTGACAGTCCATCCGAGCAAGAAGGATGCAAGGAAGTTACCCTCAAGAGGTCCAACAAGGAGGACTGGCTTGATGGAATCGTACATACCGAAGTAAAGACCACGGTAAACGACGATACCAGCAACGGAAGGACCGAAACCACGGTAGAGACCGGCAATACCATCGGAAGCGAGGGTCTTCTTGTAAACATCGACCAAACCGTTGAATTGACGGTCACCACCGGTCTTGGCGTTCTTGTTGTCGTTGGCAAGACGGGTACGGGCGTAATCGAGGGAGTAGACGAAGAGGAGGGAAGTGGCACCAGCAGCCTTTTTGATTAAATTAGTATTTGTGTGATTGAAAGAATTCGAGGAGAAAACTTACACCACCGGAAGCCAAGTTACCGGCCATCCACTTAGCATATCCATCACGGTCCTTCTTGAAGTTGAACATCGACTTGTAGGTATCACGGAAAGCGAAGTTCAAGGCTTGTGTAGGGAAATAACGGATAACGTTGGCAGTGTTACCTCTCCATAAGGAGGCAACACCTTCTTGTGCAGTGGTACGCTTGAAGCACTCAACGATACCATCGTATTTACGGTCAAGACGGCCAGTCTTCAACATCTCATCCTATAAAACGATTGTATTAGTAAATGTAGATTACAAGGTGGGATGGATTTCTTTTCGGGGTAATGATTTTCCATATTTTCAGATACCCGAAATGGAAATTGTGGACATGACTTCAATCTGTACATATGCATGTGCAAATTGTTGTATCCGAAAGAGTAGATTGAAAAGAAATATTCAATATAAACATACCTGGTTTTGGATCAAGAGCTTGACACGCTCGATGGGAGCAGCGGCGGTCTTGGAGACGGCAGCGGAGACACCACCCACTATCGCACAAATCAGTATTGTGAAAATTATATTAAAACTCCTCCGAAATCCATCGTTATTTCAAATTTCATCGGAAAAGATTGTAAAATTTGTCGATTTCGAAGTGAGGGGAGATAAACGTACTCAAGAAGTCAATGACGAAAGGTGGACTATTGAAAGATTGTCAGTATCATGGTTGACTTGAAAAGATTTGTTTGTGGGAACTCGGGGCCAAAATGGAATATTTGTTTGATCAGGAATGCCATTGAACAACAACGATGACTTTAAGAATTATTGATGTGGATAACAAAGATCTGGATAATATTCGAAATATTCCAATTGATCTCTTTCTTGTTTCATCTCTCGATTCCATGTTGGTGTAGTTGTTGATGTGGCATTCCGAAAAATCAATCAAAATCCCATCCACATTCGAGCCCTTTCACAAGGAAAACGAGAATCCAGAATTGGCAAAGGAAAAGAGTATAACTTACACGCCCATGACGGACTCCTTCTTTGGTGGTAAGTTGCTCATATTGACGGTATTGATGATCTAAAGATCGAAAAAGGATTGAGAGGAGATGGTATTAAGGTGGTTGATGTTGGAAAAACAAGAAGAAGAATGGGAAGAAGAAGTTGTATTTTTGGCCCCAGGAAAAGATTTTATGTTAACAAGTGTGAAGATGGACAGCTTCCGAAATTACCCACAGAGACAGTGCGCTAATTTGGGACTAATGACTAAAAGGGTTTAGTGACTGAGCCGGGCGCGAGGAATTTTTTTTATCCTTAACTTTTCTGTCCGCTGCCCGCACTCCCGCACTCTACAGTAGTAGTATAGCGAATAGACGAAAGAGATAAAGAGAGAAGAGAGAAGAGATATCAGATATCAGATATCCATATCCATATCCATATCCATATTGAGGTACTTTTTGGCTGGATGGGATGGCGGCAAAGAATTGATACGTTCTGATAGAATTGAAAAAGGGGAAAAATATTAAAAAAATATTAAAAGTATTAATTTGACACTTGAGTATCTATTTTTAATTCTTTTATGGTTATTGATATCGCCTTACAATTATTCTGTTGTGAATTTCTTCAAGTTAATAGGTCAATTCATTTGTATGTGGTTTTTCTACCATATCTACCTATCTTATTGCTTTCTTTTCTTTTTCGCTTCTGTCTTCACTCCCATCCCCATACAAAATCCCATTCCTTCACTCGCCTACAAACTTCTCACCCTATCTTTTCCGAGGTGTTGGTCTTGTACTAGGTATATAACAACAACAAGCTACCTACCTTGGTATCATTGTCATGATCGGAAATTTATCATTTGCATCGAGGATAAAGATTCTTCTATAAAACATGCCCCCGTTTCATAACTTCCATTCTGTCTCCATTTCTTTTTTTTCCGTTCACTCTAGGAGAAATTCCTTGTTTTTAAAGTATTTAGTGTACTGGATTGGTGTTTGGAACTGCAATGTCATGCTTTGGTGAGTATGTTGATTTTTGGCGAGTCAATCAGTAAGCATGGAAAAGTGGTGGTGCTGGTTGTTGATGAGGTATTTGTATACGAAGAAACAGAACAACCATGATTGAGGAATCGCCATATATTGATAAGTAGGTTGGGCTCGGGGATGTGATGAGACTGCTCAATGAAATGGATACGGTACGGTTGAGATTTACTCAATGAACTCGATTATCATATTCATAGATTGGAAAGAGTATAGAGTCTACTCAGCGAGCTCTCTTCTCTAGAATTGCTTTGATACCGAGCAAATAGTGCTATATGATAGAGGAAGAATTTGGGCTAACTTCCGAGAGAGCTCTGGTCTCAAATCAACTCTAACAGAATCACACAGTTCATGAGAATGACGCTCCGCTGGCCCTCTGGGGGCCACTGCCGTGGAGGCAGACTAACTGAAAGTCAATATCAAGTTGTTTTGATATACTCGGATTCATTGAGAGAATAAACTTCATGAGTTGCCTGTCAAGAAAAGCTCTGAGTAATCCAAGAAGAGACCCGTCGGTATCTTCAGGCACACGACCATGACAACGGTGAGATCGAGTAGTGGTATTTTACGGAGTTTGACCTAGGGAATATCATCAACTGACAGAAAGTACCTGCTATCACATTCCTCTCCTCTAGAGCGAAGCGAAAAAGCCTCCACAGCAGTGGCCCAGCGGAGCGTCATGTTCTTTCTGATTGATATAGGCAATACGGCTTCAAATTTACATGATAATTGATAGATGCGGAGTCAAGAGTAAGGATTTGAGGTACTGTCGTTTTACCAAAATGCTTAGGGTTATAGACAAAAGAACCAATCAAAATTCAAGCATTGAAATATCAAATACAGAATCTCTCTCTTTACACATCTTTCAGATGTCCATCATACCAATCATTCATGCTCTTCACTCTGCACATGAATTTTCATCCCATCTTTCTTCAGACCTCTTTACTGTATATTAGTCAGCTTCGGCTCCAGATTCCATCTTTGTTGTTGTTCTCCAAATAAGCATTAGTAAGTGAAGTAAACAATCCAAACTCGGACCACAATTTACAATAATATCTCCATAAACTTAATATCAGAGTTTGTACAATTCTTTTTCAAGACATCATACTGACTGATAGATTTCTGGTTATACAATCAAATCCATTCAACTTGATTCTGACTCAAATCCAATCATGGATTCACCTAAAAAACTCACAGAGAATTGTCCTCCAGGATCTCCATTAAATCAAATATCTCCTGAACGTGCCAATCAACAAAAACAATGGGATTTACCGACATCTCCTACCGCTACAGAGAAGGGTTCGAAATCGAGTAAACATTCAAGAGATAGTTCAGTCAACGAGAAGATTGCTCAATTCAATTCTTTGGCTTATCAAGGGAAACAATTGGAAAGAAAAGCAAATGATGCGGCTTTGAAGCGTGCCATGGTTGGAAGAGAGGAGGCGGAGAGTGAAATGCGCAGATATAGGGATGAGGCTAGGATATTAAGGAGACAAGTTGAGGAAGGAAAAGAACGGGAAAGAAAGGTTGGAGAAAGACTTGAAAGTGTTATGGTATGTTATCGATATGCGCGTCATTCTGATCATCTGCTAATCTCTCATCTTATAGGAAAATTATGGTCGAGCCAAGGAAACACATTCACATACACAAGCATTATGGGAAAAGGAAATTCGAAGAGCTCGAAAAGAAGGTTTCAAATCACAATCGGTCGTTGTCAAATTACAAGAAGAACTCAAATCTTCAAGGGATACATTAAGGATGGTTCAAGGTGGTTTGGAACAAGAAAAGGCACGAAGTGTGAAGAGGGAACAAGAAGCATTTACAGCAAAATATCAACTTGTTGAAGCGCAGGAAAAGTTGACAAGATTACAAGAGAAAATTCAGTTGGTTGAACAGGAGAGGGATGCATTTAAGACGATCGCTAAGAATGAAGAAATCGCCAGAATTGCAGCAGAAGGACATATACCATTACCACAATCCACCAAGGACGAATTCCCATCGCCAAAGAATGATCGAAGATCCATAGATGCTATGGCATTGGCATCTGGCGCTGGACAAGAGGAACTTGATGAACTTAGACGCAAATTGGATTGGGAAATTCAAAGAGCAAATCGAGCCCTTGATCAAGTCGAATTTTTGGAGATGGAATCTAGCATCCATTCATGCGAACCAAAATCCAACAAAAGAAAGTCAACCGATACACAAGAACATCGTGAAGAGTCGACAAGACAATCCAAAACTCAAAGAACAAGTACAGTTTTTGTACCTTCTGAAGGTATCTTCAAATCTGTACCTGAAGAATCCGCAGCAGAACCAGTTGAGAATACATTCTTGGACACCAAAATGCATTTCGACCAAACATCGGAAAAATCTACTCATCAACGAAGAGAAGTAACTCCCTCTCACGATCCACCAGCTGCGGCTCTTGTTTCCGATGCCAATACTTCTTTACTCTCTATCTTTGATGAGCCTACCAGCCCAAAAGTCACCAGATCACTTCAAAGCCCGATCAATCTCCCTGAGAACGAAGTCAAAGACGAAACAATTCCTGAAGATCTAAACGGTTCCACTTCAACCACAATTCATCACTCCCAACCCCATGAACATGAAAATCACGAACATGACCACGAACATCACCATGAACCTGCTTTCCACACAGTGTCAACCACAACCCGTATTCCACTTGCTTCTCCCTCAGAAGAACAAAAAATCGAATTTGCACCAAGTACACCAAAATCCCTCACTCTCCCAAATGGTACAATCGATCCAGCTTTGACAGCAACAGTGTCAAGAGAAGAAGCCTTAGCTATGATTAGAGAAAGAAGAGGTAGAGCTAGAAGTTTGGCAGAAGGCAAGATGACTCCGAGAAAGCAGATGGTAGAGGGTGGATCGAGGAGAGATATAAGTGCACCAGCTACTACTGGAACACCAGTTAGGGGAAGAAGTCAAGGAAGATCTTAGTGGGTCAAGGGGTATGGGTGGGAGATCTGAGATGTTTATATTCTGGTGGAATGACTAGGGCTTGGGCTGTGGAGGTGTTTAATTTTTCTGGTAATACTTAGGGATGGAATGGGTGGACAGTACATTGTGAAGCAAGGAGCAAGGGAGTTGGGGTTAAAATAGTTATATATCCGTCCGTCCATTTAGCACCGGAGTTCTTGTCTTTTATCTTTGGAAAGGAGAGGGCTCGGTATGTGCTGGTTGGATTTTGGGTGGGTTTATGATTTATGAATGGTTTGGGTTGGGTCACTCTCTGAGAGTATTGGTTCTATTTCTTTTGTTAGGTGGTTTTTTTTGTGGTTGGAGGGGAGGTGGATTGGATGGAAATGGTAGTTTGTGAGGTGCAGATATCAGGGTTGCAGCGTATTGTGTGGTACATTGTGAGTGTGGGAGTATTCCGCAGTAAATAGATAAATGGATAGTATATCATGAATTTCTTCTCTTTTATCCTTGATTCTTTCTTACTGGTTACTCTTTGTGCTTTTCTCTCTCTCTCTCGTAAGAAATTTCTACTACTTCTACTACTTCTCCTCAGATTAACAGTATGGTGCGTACTGCTGATGACGACGATGATCATCATGATGAGCATCCATATAGTGTGGTAGGGAATGACATGAAGATTGGGTGTACGATGACTGGGGGATGAGTGAGGAAATGGATGGATGGATGGATGGATGATGAATGAGTTTAATAACCAGGAGCTGCCTGCTTGTATTGTTAGTTTGAGGTTTAAGGTTTAGATGTTGGATGTTGGATGTTGGATGTTGGGTGTTAAGTATTAGGCGTTAAGTATTGGGGAGTGGATTGGGGCGGGGGGGAGAAAGAAAGGAGAGGTGGGTAGGATAAAAGAAGGGGTGAGAGGGGTGAGATGGGAAGGGGAAAGGGAATAAGAAGGGGTAAAGGTTGAGAAAGGGCGAGAGGTGAGTAAATGGATGAGTACAAGAGAAGAGGGGGGATAAGAAGTGAGCTAGGGCGAGGAAATGAGAAGGGGTGAGAAGTGAGTGAGGGGATAGGAGAGAAGGAAGAAGAGTGGAAAGTGGGGAGATCGAAGATCGAATGAAGTTTGATAGGTTGAGATTTTTTTGTGGGATCTCTGATTGGTTGTCATTATATCTTGTTATTTCTTATTTTGGAAAATTGAAGATGGAAGATGGAAATATAGGAGATGAAGGATATAGCGATTTGGCGATCAGGCTGGAACATTTACGGAGTTTTTTGAGGGGGTTTCAGGAGGTGATTTCGGGCGGGAGACGAGCTATTGAAGGAGGATAATGATGAAGATGAAGATTTTGTCTCGATATTACATACCTTTTACGGCATACATTCTCTTCAATCAGAAATATAAATATTAATCACATTCATTTTCCTGTTTTCCTACCTTTCCCCTCTAGATAACACAACAATAAAAAGAAAGTAACGATAAAAAACCCCATCGTTTATTATTCACCTCCCCATTTCCCAGCACAACATAACATAACATAACAAAACACAACACAAATACAATACAATACAATACAGGAACCACAACTAATCAATCTATCATTATCATTATCATCATCATCATCCCACCCCCACAATATACTAGGATAGCTACTTCAAACAAACCCGTCAACCGGGCATAATATTCTATCAAATTTGTACTTTCCCTTGCTAATTTAATTCTCGATGAGTTTTGAGTCGATTTCAATGGATATTTATTGGTGTGGAGATTGACATGGAGATTGAGATTGAGATATTGGTGGAAGGAAGGAAAGGGGATTGTATGTATAGATAGGTGGTAAGATTGGATGGATGATCAGAGCTAGAGAAGGATTGTTGGGGGGATCAAAAAGAGAGTTTTGGGGAGTGGGTGGGTATCGAGGGTGTAGAGGTGGGATGGGATGGGATGGGATGGGGTTTGGTGATAGATTGGGGATGGGGGATGGGGGATGGGGTATTTGGATTTTGAAGGTTTGGTTGATGAGGTGATGAGTTGGAGGTTTCGGGCTTGTGGGTAGAGACTTGGGGGTTGGGGCTATTATGCGATTTTGAGTTTCTGTTTGAGGGTTCGGGATGGAGAATTTCCTCGGGTTGTGAGGATGTTCTCTTTTAGGGGGGGTGGGAACTTGGAAGAAGATATGGGGAAATTAAGAATGGAGAAAGGGGAAATTGGAAATCGGGAGTGGGCAGGCGATGAGAGGAGGGTATGTGAGTGAAGTGAGTATTTTGTTTTCAAGAAATGAAGAAGGTATAATTTTGACGACGATGGCAAAGAGAGTTTTGAACTGATAAGTAAAGAATATGACGATAAAAACTCACTCCCGCATATTTGTCTTCCATGTGTTTAGGGAAATAAATTTTTGGGATGAATTTGGAGCTCGGAGAAGTGTTAATTGGAGTATAATTTCGGATTCGTTTCCTTCTTCTTGGGTTTGTCCTCATGATTCTCAATTATTGCTGTAATTGTTGTTCGTATAGAGGACGGTGGAGATAGGGAGGGGGGCTATATTTATAGGGTGGAGAGGGGATTATGGGAAGCATGTAATTATAGAATCATGGATCTACACTATTGAGATTGTTGAGACTTGGAAGAAATTTATCCTGGATATAGATCGGAATGAAAGCAGTAGAGTGGTTTGATGCGTATAGCAATGCTTTTCCTCCTGGTTTTCGCAAATGTGATATACAGAGATGGAGGAAGGTGAAAGAAGGGGTATGTATATAAATCTTCACTCCATCTTTCTTTTCCACTCTATATGAAAATGATGGGAGTACCTAAAATTAAACTAGGGACGAGAGAGTGGGTGTTGTATCCAAGGTGAAGAGTGAGAACTTGAGTTCTGTGGTAGGGGAGATGATATGGGATTTTATGGAGAAGATAGACGAGACGATTGATGAAGTGAGGTTCAATAGCGATAGGGATGGCGATGAGGATAAAGATGGCAGCAGTGATGGCAACAGTGGTAATAATGATGCAAATGTGGTGGCCAAACATTTATGTGATGATAATACTTCATGGAATAGAAACAAAAAGATAAATCGAATGATAATGATAACAACAAAGTCTCGCCAATTCTATTCTTCTAGATTTTCATCTTCGTTTCTTGTAAATAGGCTGCACAAAAACTATCTGTACTTATAAGTAATCTGCAGATAGTCCGCCCTACAAGATCACCCGCTAGAGGTTCTTTTTACATTACGGATTATTTATTAAAACCTTAAAAGTACCCACTCTATAGAGATAATCCGCAAATTATCTGTAGATAATGTGTCTATATAATATATACAAAATATATGATATCGATGCAACTTTCTATCACGGTGGATAGCTATGCTACTCGATCACGTTGACCAGGGAATACATTATGATAGAGATCATAAACTAGAATGATTTGAAGTTTGATCATAGTGATCATACCTCCTATGTATACCCGTATTAAGCGACGCAGTCGCCTAGCACGGTAGTGTTTATGCTTATAGTATATGTAATATACACGTAATACATGCGCTTTTTATGATTAAAAGTAAAGAAATTTGTTGTTTGAGTGTGAGTAACTACTCAATTGTACATCGATCTCCGAGTAAGTGGTCTAATAATTCGAGTTCCTATGTGTAGGATTGTATGTAAGGGTGATACCGAGAGTCAATGCGTGTTAAACGTATTGATTATGGGTATTGATTCGAAAGCTTTGTATGTACAATGATGTCGTGGCGCAGCTGGGTATAGTTGATAGCTAATAAGGATGATGAAAACTTTTCAGAAAGCAATCAGAAGTAATCATTGGTCCTCAGAGGTGATAAAATGAGTTGTTCCCACTTTTCTTAGTTTCATTAATGTATAGCTTCATTCATATTTTTAATTTGTCTTCTTCTGTATCTGCCAAAGAGACAACTTTCCTGGTCGATCTCTGATTCCGCCTCCACATTCTATGCAACCATTATATGATCCTTTTTCTCCTTTTTCTCCTGACAAACGCTGCGTTTGTCAACGCATGCAGAGTGTCCCGAACTACCTCCACAAAACTGGTTCCGTTTCTTACGATCCTCCTGCACCTCTCCCTCGCATTCCTATTCATTAAGATAGAGGCGTGGATCCCGTTGCTCCGCACAGCCTAGCAAAGCTCGAAACTCGTTAGTTCCTCCCATTCGTTACGGTGTGAGTCCTCCCGATCAGATCGGAAGCGTCATCGACCATCACAATCTATTTGACCTGTACCGAATTTCTGGAGAAATTAAGGAATTCGGCAGTCTTTCAGTTGGGGTAGAAGGATGACACGTGATATTGATGATGAAAGCAAGGGTAATTGCACGGTGATCACTGTAGAGGATCGTTTTGATCCCTCCATTTCCTCTTCCTCTGCTTTATTCGGTGGTGGTGGTGATCTTGAGAGTGTTGATTATGATGATGATGAACTTCCTGATTTTGGTTCCGATACTGGTGCTGCTAAACCCACATCTACTTGACCACTTCCCGGACAAGGGGTAGATCAAAATCTTCGATTCAAGCGTCCTACTCGGAGCGATAATGATCGAGGTGATCAAAATCCAATACCTTGTTATCAATGTGTTCGATCTCTCTAGTCAGGTCGCCATGAGAATTATGGGAAGTGTTTTAAGAGGAGATCGTCTTCTTCGTCTCGATGCTGGAAGTGTCATACACATACATGTTCACCGCTTCCTGCAATTTTGCACCCTCTGGCGATACTTTTGCTTGAACTATGGGACCCTGCTACAGTGCAATCCCTGGGAAGTAAGAATCTCGATGTTGGTGCTTATTTATACATACTCTTTTGCTGATGTTTAATTATAGAAAATGACTCTCAACAAAAAGAAAACACGTATTGCAATGTCAGTCATGATGGCTTTGGAGGAGGAACAAAGTGATTTTGTTGATCCTGACCCTCTCCCATCACCAACACACCATCCTTCCTCTCGCCAATTAGCTCGTTCGTCTGTCCACCTTTCCCTCCGGCTAGAAAACGGAAAACCTCCCTCCCGAACCTTCTGTCGTAAAGCGTACGAAAGTTACTCCTTCTGGCTTTGGTTTCCTGTCCCAAGTGATCAAGGAGACCGAGAGGACCAAAAGTACCAAGGATTCGAAGGATTCGAAGGGTAGAGATGAAAATGTTTCCTCTAAGGTGGTGAACCTTGACAGCTTCGTCGATCATAGTAATGATGATGATGTTAAGAGCCTTGAGGATAGGATGTTGATAATGCAGCTCCAGCTCGAACTCAAGAAGAAGAAGCGTGCTCGGGGGAGATAGGAGTAATGATAATAATATTCCTTGATCTCAGTGATCCGTGAACTCACATCTTGTAAGTTCAATAATGATCGAAGTAATTAAATTTCTATTATAATAAATTCTTTATTACTTCATTCACTATTATCTCTACTATTGATAGGTATGTAAGATGAAAGTCACTCTTTAAATACTCTTATTATAATTATATATTCTCAATATTAATATATTAATATTCTATTTTACTCTTACATATATAACAGGAATAGAAAACAGACTAATAATCGGCTCTTCAAGCGGCCTACTAGTTCCTAGTTGGGGAAAGTGAATTATCCCCGTGAGATTTTGATAGTATTTCTCATCAAAATCAATAAAATCTAATATTTCATACTAAAAATCTTGTATTAGGTGTCACACGTGTCACAAGGAGCAATATGGGAAT
The DNA here is from genome assembly GCA_004786275.1 of Botryotinia convoluta. Taxonomy (NCBI): domain Eukaryota; kingdom Fungi; phylum Ascomycota; class Leotiomycetes; order Helotiales; family Sclerotiniaceae; genus Botryotinia; species Botryotinia convoluta. The sequence continues at coordinate 21,120 of PQXN01000413.1, forward strand.
AGCTTCAAAAATCAACAATCAAATAAAAGAACTATGCTAACGAAGAAAGGTCTTCCTACGAGATCAAGACCCAAATTGGGATTGATCACGTGACTATCTATTCGTCATTCACTAGAAAGGGGTCTAGGCATGACATTTGGTACACAATTATCAACTTTATATAACCACACTTCTTTTCATATCATTAGCTTTATTGAAATCATAGTTCTTGAGCTATATAATATTCAACAATATTAATCAAATCCTATAACATGATTCATATGCGAGTGGATTATATCACTGAGTAGATCACTTTCACTTCAATTGATATATTCAAATTCATATTATTCAATAACCATTAATTCAATTAATTAAAGCTATTAAGAATATAATAATCTAGAATCTATTATATCAATTTGACAAGTTCTTGTATTATAATCTATTTTTTATAATTATTATAATATTGATTAGAGGATATCTCCCTATTAGAATTCCCTTTATTTTGATATTTGTCGCATTGAATCTGAATATCGATTTTTTGTTGAAATAATATATCTATAGTTTTCTATCCAATAAATATTCTTTCTTGATGTATTTGTATTTTTTTTGTATGTCAATATTGGTTTAATACTTTATTAGCTTTTCGAAGTATATAGTTTTTTATACTTAAAAGTGTATTCTTATATACTAGTTTTTTTATATTTTTAGTCAAAGTTAGTATAGTATTAAATATAGATGTAGAAAAGTTTGATTAATAATATATTATTCGAGATTTAATTAGTATTGATTAAGAAATTTTTTTTATAGAATTATAAAGTATTTAAGAAATCTAGAAATCTAAATTGAAAGGGGATGAAATAGATATATAGATTTGAATATTTAATTTAGAAAGTATTATCTTAGAATTAAATGGAATTAATTTAGCTTTTCTAAATCCAACTTTTATATTCTAATTTATAATTGATTTCTCATATACAATTTTGAAAACTATAAAGAATTTGACCTTTGAGATATAATTGATATGAGCTTTTATAAAACTTTCAATTTGAATACTATACTTTTATTTTAAAACACTAAAATAGTTTATATCAAGAAGCTAAGTTAAATAACTTGAATGCACTAATAAACATATATATTTAATATTATCCTCCTTATAATAAACTTGGAATAGTATTGATTTGTAGCTTTTATACCTATTTATCATTAGTATTCTATATCGATCTTTAATTCGATTTCTTATATATTTATTAAAGTGTTTTAACCATTCTAAGCCTATCTTATTATTCGTTCACCTATTACTTATAGATTTAATAGCCCAGTTTATAAGAAGATTAGTTTCTATATACCAATTTGAAAAATACATTTGTTTCTATACCATTAGAAATAAAGGTATAGTTTTTCCTATACTATTTCCACATATAATTACTATTATTTATTCTCAATTGCCTAATTATATAGCCTTGCTTTTACCAAATCTCTTAGAACTAATAACAACTATATCAGCATTTATAATCCTTATCATAAAACCTGTTTTATCAAAATTCCATAAATCGTAATCAAGAATATCAAATTTGTTTTATATATTCGAAATAAATTAGAATCAATCTGTAATAAACTTAGGATCCTTGTAAAGAATTTTTTGAAAGTTATAAATACAATTAAAACATATCCTTAACTCTTTATTATGTTTCACAAATCGATAACGTGGTTTATCATCGGGTCGCCAATATCACCGGGTCGCTACTTTTTTTACTATTCAATCACTTCAATTTCAATTTGCGATATCTCAATAAATTATTATAGAAATACAATCAAAAGAAGTCCAAATCATTTTAACTATTGAAGTTATTCGAAAGTCTAAAAATTTGATAATTATAAAAACTACAAAAGTTTATTTAGTATCTCGATTTATATTATACAATAAAATCAATAATCAAAACAATCAAATAAAAACTTAAACAAATAAATATAAAATAATTAAATTAAAAAAGAAAATACTTTTTTAGTATATAATTGATATAAATGATAAAAGATTTATATCTAAATTAAATAGTATAGAAGATATAGCAAATCATATTTTTAAATTGCAAAAAACAAAGAAGATTGGAAAGCTTTGGGCTTATCGATTTATAAAATATCATACAAAATTAAAGATACATTTAATCACATTTATAACTTTCAAAAAGCTTTCTGCAAAGATTCTAAGCTTATTGAAAAATAATTTCAAATGATACTAAATATACAAGCGAAATATAGTATTCAAGATTGCAATTTCTATAATTTCAATAAAACAGACTTCATAATAGAGATTATAGTTATCTATATAATTATAACTAGTACTAAACAAAATAGCAAAAACAAAACAATACAATCAGATAATCGAGAATAGGCTATAGCAATTATATATAATAATAGAGAAAGTAAAACTATACCTCCATTTCTGATAATTCAAGGACAAGTCCATCTTTCGAATTAATACACTGAAATCAATCTTCCTATAGATTGGGCTATTAAATTTACTTCCAATAAATAAATGAATAATAAAACAGAATTAGAATAGTTAAAGTATTTCAACAAATATATTATTCATCAAAGAAAAAGCAAATATCGAATATTAATATTGAATAGATACAAAAGTTATAAATCAATACCTTTTCAATTATATTATAAAGCAAATAATATAATATATATAAAGCTATTAGTATATTCTAATTATTTAATTTAATTATTTGATATTAA